>VBRH01001981.1:30465-41072 GCA_014578085.1 Cardamine resedifolia
AAAAAAAAAAAAAAATACTAGCACAAGTGGTAATTGAAGTCCAATGAACCCTTTACCTTGAGTTCAAAACTAGCTCCTTCCCTTTTATTCATTTTTATTTTTAAAATATTATTTTTGCACCTGGTAAATTTTAATCTTTGGTCCATCACACTGACATTAACAATACATACTAGTACAAATTTTTCTTATTTAATGAAATATTTTGTCTTCAAAATTGTACAGAAGAAAACCTAAATATGCTTGGTTGTTGTATCCTAAAATGTTATATTATTTTAACCAAAAAATGTAGATTCAACATATATATATATATATATATATATGTATATATATATTATTTGCATCAACTAACCTTTTATGTCATTTTCAGTTAACTGAATTGTTCCTCATTCTATTAATTGCATTCTCTGTGGAAATCTTTATGTGATTTCTCAAATTATTTAACAGGCTAGTATATATAACTGAAAGACCTCTCAAGTTTAGGAACCCCAATATCAATCCTTGCAACCAGATTAGAGGTTAATGGTGAGATTTGATGGGAATTGATTTTGATCGTCTCTTCGGTTTACCATATATAAAAGCTTGACAATAAGTTCTTTTGGAATATCGATTTTGAGTTTAATTATAGGAGAAGCAATTCGAAATCAAAACGAGAAACAAAATCTCTATGTCGATAGCAGTGATGTAAGGATGGGCCAAACGTTCAAAAAGCCAGAAAATTAGAGCTTTCTATAGATTTTAAAAGAAAATGTGAACATATAAACCCTTGGAAATGGAAAATCTTTAGGAATCGTATAGAATCAAATGCAAAATGAAAGAGAAGGGAGAAAACTCGCCTCATTGATCAAGAAGTGTTCTTCCTCAATCTCTTATAATGTCCTCCATCAATGAAAATTTAGTATGAAAATATTACTCCTTCCAGAGAAAGATGACAATGTGACCCCCTTTCACATTTCCTCTTTGTAATATTCACATAATTGTTGGTATCTATACTCGACCAAACCGAGTCTGTCTCTCTAATCTTAGGCTGGAATTTTCACATCATGCATCTCCTATATCCCATTTGCTATGTGTGGGTGATTGCATCTTCTTTTGTATACTCCTTTAGTCAAGGCCTTCTCTAATTAAAAAAAAAAAAATCAATTAAACCATACATAGACTAAAGGCATCTCCAAAAAAAGATTTCATTTTTGAGGTTTCCAAAACTTCAAATTTGAGGTTTGAGGGTGTTTGTCTCCATCAGTAAAACCTCAAATTTAATTTCAAAATTTTGTATTTTGCACTATAGTCCTTATTCTTACTATTGATGATAACTAATTAAAATCTTAAAAGTTTTTATAAATAACAATCGAATATACATTAAAAATATCACAAGAAATATTTATTAATAATACAGTACATTATAATATAAAAATACATAAAATAAAAAAACATACAAACTATATTACAAATTATAAGTAAAATACTAAATTACTAAAAGTATATTAAAGTAATTTAACATATGAAACCAAAATTTATAAGAATATTGTGAAATAATTTAATATGTGAAAACTAAATTTATAAGAATGTATTGAAAATGTATGAGAAATAAAGTTTTTTTAGGGACTAAAATGATAAACAAAGAAAATTAGTAAGATTAATTGTAAGATAGATAGTTAGAAGGATTGAAATATAAATTAAAAACATAATACCCTAAATTATTTAAAATTTCACTATTCAAAACCTCATTTTGAAGTTGCTTTTGAGAGAATGAAACCTCAAAGTTGAAAATTTGATATTTCTTTTGGAGATGTTCTCGAATAGGGCGGGTAATAGACTAGCCCTTTTTCATATGACCTCACTCTACTAAAAACATTGGCTTAGTTCAATTTATGTCCCCTTTATGGTTACAGTCACTCGTATAGGCTAATAAAACCACTTCTTGTTACAAACATTTTGGAGAATTTTACAATTGATGTTGAGTTGTTTTGAGGTTAATAATCATTAAAGGACTCGTTTTGATATTTGGCAATTCATACAAGGTTCGTGGGATCCCAAATTACAAACACCAAAAACGAGTCGGACCAGACCCAAGTGTGAGGTCCAGATTCAGCTCATCCTCCTCACTTAACCGGAGATCCTCGTCCGTAGTCGTACCCCTCGTAGAGGCACCATTATCATACAAAGTTTCCATCTTTAGTTTAACAAGGTCGTTAAGATTAGAACACATGGACTTTACAAACGGCACCGTTTTGGAATCAGAAGATGATTCGTTAATCGAACGGTGAGTTTGTGGATCAATCCCACGGCTATGAAGCTTCCTCTTTATATGAGTGTTCCAATAATTTTTAATCTCATTATCTGTTCTTCCTGGTAATTTCCTAGCAATCAAAGACCATCTGAAGAAAAAGAAAAAATAACAAATTTGAGAAACAATGTTTTTAAAAAAGTATTTTTTTTTTCTTCGAAAAAGTTGAGTAATTTTACTTGTTGCCGAGAAAGCTATGAAGCTTAACAATGATTTCATCTTCACTCTCAGTAAAATTTCCACGTTTGAGATCAGGACGAAGGTAATTTATCCATCTTAATCTACAACTTTTACCACACCTCAACAGCCCTAAACAATTAAAATAAAAATTCCATTTTTAAAACTAGAATCAAGAAACCAAAAAATGGGAAAAAATAATCATCAAGAATTGGAAAAAACGAACCGGCGGATTTGGGAAGAGAACGCCAAGAGCCTTCACCATGATTACGGATGTAATCAATGAGACGTTGATCTTCTTCTTTAGTCCAAGCTCCTTTGTTAGTGTGTGCTTTTTCACAACATGGTGATCTTACCATGATGATGATGATGATGATGATGATGATGATGATGATGGTTACATGTGGGATGAGACAGAGAGTGAGAGTAGGTTCTGAAGATGTGTTGTTATAAAAAGGAAGTGACTTTGACCAAGTTGATGTCTCTGTAGGTGAATGAGAGATTTGGTAGGTTACCTTCTTTTTTCTTTCTTTCCTTAGATTTTGTGTTTTTATTTTTTATTTTCATGTGGGTTGGTAGAGAAGTAGTAAATGAGGGTTAAAGGGTCCAACCAAGAATGAGCCATCTAACCTGTTTGGGATATAGTTAAAATTTGTATTTAACTAAAATCGGTAAAATGACTTGCTTCGATACCAAAATTTTGTTCACAGAAATTAATGTTTGAATAAAATTTTCGTTTTTGTGTCAATATTTAAACCAAAATTTAAATTCAATTTTTTTTTACTTTCAATTTGATTGCTATTTAGTAATTATAATAAAGAAAAATATTTATTTACTTATGTGAATTGATTATAAATTTTTATACCTATACATTATTACTGAAAATTATTTTTCACGTTCAATTTTAGAGAACAAATCTTATTTAATTTTTTATGTATAATTTTAAATAATTAGTATATTGTTCAACTGTTTTTTATTTTGTTGAAAATATACTAATAATTTTTTTAATCCTATTTTATGTTTTGTCAAGTTTAGTGTTATATATTATATATATATATATATATATTCAAAAACTCGATTCAACCGCTTGAATCTGTCCGACTAATCACCCAATAATAATAACGAGTTGGTGTTCGGTCTGATTTTTAAAACAATGGATATTTTATGGCGGTGGAGATATTTATTATTAGATGGATTTGTTTTTGTTACATGTGATGTGGATGGATAGTTTATTTTATTTCAAATTATTTTTGGGTTTACTTTCCTATATATATCTTGATTTCTTGGGTTTAATAATCTTCTAGAAGGAAAGTGAGTGGTGGAGAAACACTGAAACAAGATCCAAATTGCATCTTACCTGCTTTTTTGGCACTATCTTCCTTTTCTTTGTTTCCTTTTCTAGAAGATTTATTTTCTTTGACAAAAATATGTTTTGTTTTCTTTGTTTCTTTGTTTAATTACATTCTCTTATACCTTCGGCTACTTATAAATTTATCATTAAGGGTTTAAAAGTGGTAAGAACTAAGAACACTCGTCTCTTTTACAAAACACAAAACAAAGAGGTAAACTTTGTTAAGACGAATACTCAAATAAATTCTTGCTATAACCAATAATAATTTTGGTGTATGTACATTAATCTTCGCTACACAAAAGAAAATTTACAACTATAAATTCCAATCATAACTTGTAAGATTAAAATTCATCTCATGTGCATTCACTTATTTTACCTTACCCTATGAAAGTTTCTTTCATATTTTCTGACTGGATTTGCCAAATTAAACTTTCCAATAACAATTAATATATGAAAACATATACATTAGAATGAAACTCGCCCATTACATAGATTATCAAACAGAGAACAAAATGTGCATAAAATAAACAGAACAGAAAGAGACCAAATGGGTCACTAACGTTGAAAGAATGTTATGTACACACAAAATTTCATATCTTACATTCCTCAAACTCAGGAAGAACAAAATCCTTATACAGGAAACATGATACGACACATTTATATATATGTTACATGTATAATGAGAGTCAAACAATTATAACACTGTCGTACTTTTTGCACTGCTGGTGTTGAACAGCAAAAATCGGGTTTTCAAACTGGATCAGTATCAGGTTCAGGATCAGGTTCTTTACACATACAATCGGGCATAGGGAACGTGTAGAGCGATGCAGCGGGTTTCCGTAATTCGACTCCTTTTGCGTCATTATGTCTAAGCATATCTTGCATTTGTTTCTTAAAGTAATCCCATCTAAAAAGAAAAATGCTTTAAAGTCAGAGGAATCTTATGAGTTTGAAGTAAAAGTTATTAGGAAATTCAAGTACCTAATGCTCGGTTTATCGAAGAGCTGGACTAGTTTCCGCTTATCGGGTTTGATTGTTTCAGCGTGGCCTTTGTAAAGGTATCGACGGTGACCTATCAAGAAATGAGGGAAGTTTCCACCTTGTGTTGATACAAACACTTCACTGTGGAGACATACTGTGTAGTCAAGTGCTGCCAATCTTGATGAGTGACCCTACAGTTTCACAAAAACAGTTCATATATAAACTTTACTGTCCTTTTCGAAAAAAACTAAAATATTCTATAAGCATATGTTATGGAAGAGAGCCCACAGGTTTTTAAGATCCCATATTAACGTGACAACCTACTTTTTATTTTATGGTGTCATTGGTACCAATTGATATGAACCTAACTCTCCTAACCTAATAATAGAATCATTTGATTCCCACACCAAGTAGTGGACATAAATTTCTCTGCCATCGTAAACCATTTAACATTCTCACCAAATTCTTGACATCAATGTTCCATCAATATGTTCCATCAGCATTTGAATTTATCAACAGTGTTGGAATCATAGCATCTTTAAGTCTTAATGAGTAGGGAAATTGGTGATTTGATTACCTTAAACGGAGCAAGTTCCTCTGGTGTAGCTAGAGTATCTTTGGTTTGGAGAAGAGGAAACATCTGCCTAAGAGGAGCCATATATTTTTCAGCTTTGTAAATGTTTCCCGCAGCAACATAAACCAAAGTGCTGTTATTAAAACCCATGCCCCTAAGCATCATTCCAACCTACAGAGTGATGTTACAAAAATCTGTCACATATCCGTAAAGTTAATTTTGATTTAAAGTCGCTAGATAAACTGGATAGATGAGGCAGTTGTTCAGTATACCTCTAGTGGGGTTAAAGGGCATTTTCCGTCTATGCGGTTTGCACCAGGCCTAATTACTCTGCCTCTTTTCCTGAACTTTCCTTTCCACCCTCTTTCCCGGGCCATGTCCATTTCTAGCTTCTCAGCCTCCCCAAAATCATATTCGCAACATGAGAAGGCAACCATATCCTGCGGAAGAGAAGAAAATCGAGATTATGAAACGAGGGAAGTAGGAATTAGGAATTGCAGATATGGAGAATTGGCAGGAATTATAAACCATTTCGAAGCGGAGATGAACAGAAACATATTTTCCTCCACTCTGAACACTTTTTGTAACCATCCTATCGACCATTTTCTCTGCCAGCAGCCGTATGGGCTCAGCAAATCTCAATGCTTCAAAGTTTGCTAAGCATCTGAGCCCTTGAATGTTTGCGGGAACTGCATGAGCCAACCTGTTAGAGAATGGTGCAACACGGACAGCCCTAATGAAAGAAGCAAAATAGAGTAAGAAAATCCAGCAGAGTGTGTTTAGTTATTTCAATACAAGAAGAGACCTCACAGAAGACATAGAAGGAGAGCTCTCAAAAACCAAAATCACATCATGGATTTTGGTAAGAACACAGTCTACGATATATTTATAATCCTCACACACTGATACAGCTATTACAATGTACCCATATACTTGTAAAGCAAAAACAGTTTCATTCTTAAGATGATTTTGGATCTTCTGCCAGAAGACTTATTACTGTATAGTGTCAATTCCCTATGGCTTGCCTTGACGCAGCTCCCAATGAATGCCTCTTCCACAATCAAGAGTGATGCTATTACTGTACCTTAACCTATCAATCCATTTACTTTTTTCACATAAGCTATCTCGTATTCAATTCAATAAGACCTTACTAAGTAGACAAAGATTCTAGGAAGCAGTACAGGGACAACAGAAAAGAACAAACACACCAAGAACAAACCATACCTTTTAAGACTAAGACAACTAAAAGAAAAAATAAAATGTCAGTGAATGACATACCCCAAACGCAAAAGTTGTGGGAGCACCTTGTGGAGATAGTATGCAGGACTCGACCAAGCTTTTAATCTCAAATTAACAATACTGCTTATATTGTAGTTGTACCGCTCAAGTACGTCTTTTGGCAGCTCTTTCACTACATTCACATTCTTACTAAGAGCATATATGAAGAAGTCTTCATCAAATATATCGCCAAATTTGCTGTAACCAACACAAAATATAAACATTACGATCTTATCCATCTCTAAAGCAAAGAATTTTCTGCTTATTAAACTAACTCCATGATCAATCGTAATGAAACTTTCAAACTCAGTATAACCAGAAACCAATTAGTAACCTTGAATCACGCCATACACTGTTTAAGTGAAAAATTGGAATCACAAGAGTAGCATTAAGCAATCCAGCAACAGCAACTGCATCACAAATCTGCATTACAACACACACACACACACACACAGCTCTCTAATCAACAAAAACAACACACAAACATAACACTAAGTAAAACTAAAACTAAAGCCATGGAGAAGTAAAAACATACTGACAAGCGTTGTTGATTCAATCCACCATTAGCTTCAATTATAAAGAAACCATTAGAACTCGACGATCCAGCAGCAGAAACATTTGTGCTAATACACGGTTTCCATAAGCTTTTAACTCTTGGTTTCCATGTTACCATCAACTACATAATCAACACACCAACACTCAATAATCTCAAAAAAAAAAATTCACAAATCAATTTTATACAAAAAAAACCACATTACCGCATTGTGATTACTTCCATTAGAATCAGCTTCCATTATAGGCCAAAGCCGGTTAAAAACCTTAGGACTCCGATATACCGAACCTGGAGGACCTCTTCTGTACACAATCTCAACACCATGACCTAGATCGAGAACAGTGAAGCCAAACGATCCCATAAAAAGTAACATTCCAGCGATGTAGAGAAGTGGCGCCAACAGTAACACACCTTTTCGTCTAAAAACTGTAGAGAAGAGTAAAAACACAAGTCTCTCTCCTAATCCTTGCTTCTCCGATCTGTAACCGCCTCCGCCGGCGAGTGTTTTTCCTCTGCTGTGACGAATTCGTGGCGAAGATGGCGGTGAAGCAAGATTGATTCGACCGTTGGCGCTGCCGTTACCAAGACGGCTAAGGCCGTGCATGATCTGAATCGATTTAGATTCGTCGCCGGCGAAGCTAAAACCTAGAAACGGAGCTAGATTTGGAAAGAGAAGGTAGTAGAAGTAGTAGCATTGTTGTGTGGTGAGCTTCGTTCTTTAAGTTGGAGGAACAAAATTCAATTTCAGTTAAATTTTTTAATTTAGGAAAGAAAAAATGGAATGGTTAGAAAATTTCCCGAGAAAATTAAGAAAGAAAGAGGTGAGAAAGAGAAAGAGTGTTGATGTGTTGTTTCGAGGAATTAAACGTAATCACGTGAAGAAAGCAGTAATGGCTATAATCCTCTAGGGATCTTTAGAGAGTGGCGCGTGAGATTTGGACTTTTGCGAGTGCTGTTACTTTTTTTTTACTTTTTTTTTGTCAATTAATTTTGGTAGTGTAGCTGGCCACTAACGGCACTATCCTCGCGCCAAATTCAATAAAACAGTGACGGTTTTATAGTAGTTTTAAGGATTTATTACTAAAAAAAGGTAAAAAGTGAATGGTTTAATTGATAAGTTAAAAGCGACCTAAAAGATTGGGTGTTAAAAGAAAATCTAAAAGTTTGGGTTGTTTCTCTTGTATCAGAAAGTTGTGCTGGGTTAATTTGATAAGATCAAAAATTATGGGGCTGTTTTACAAGATTAAAAAGTCAGAAGACATAGTTGCAATTTTGGAGAAATTGGTTATTTTAAAACCCTAAACACTGCAACTTTCTCTAATTTACGAACTCTCGCCTCCTCGGAAAAACGGAGAAGAGATAAAGAATGAAAGAAAGATCCGACCAGTTCTGGGAGAAAGGAGAAATGAAGAAGCAAGCGGAGTTATATTCATATGATATTTCATGGAGAGATATACGACATCAATAGCTAGCCATAGCCGCAAGAGAATCTCAATTTGGGGCTGTGGTGAGAAAGTTATGGTCGTTCTACTGAGGTCGATCTTTGCAGATCAGATTCCGCCATCGCCCAACTTCAAGAGCAATTTTCCGGTGAACCGTAAAGAGTTAGAAGACGATCTACATATCACTGGAAAGCTCCGGATGTCAGTTTTCCAGAACCATTGACCGCTTTGGATTTTGATATATAATCTGGCCGGAATCGGAGTTTTAAGAAGAGGGGCATAGACCTAATTCCAAGAACCCTAGTTTCTTTACTTAACCCTAATTTCTATTCTTGGAACGTTCTGATTTTATTGGAAAGTTTCTAATAGGGGAAAGTTTATATTTTAGGAAAGTCTATCAAAGGAAAGCGCAGAAAAAGGAGAAGCCGAAAATGAAAGCTTTCCAGAAAAGAAAGTTTATCGGAAAGGAAAGGTTCCTAAAGTTACAAGAAATTATCGCGGAAATTTCTTTTTTTGGCTAAGGTGAGTGCAGTACCGTGGTCGGACTAGACATAAGGAATTTTCCGGTCTAAATTTGCGTTGGATTTATTTTCGTGATTTTTCGGTATTTGATGTATCGTTAAAAATCATTTGTATGTTAATCAAATCCCGGAAATTGCTGAATTCATTTTCCGTAAATAAATTGTTGTTCCGTTGATTTTAATTAATTATTTTGTTATAAAAATAATTTAATTGCTACTTGGTTGATTTTATTTATATGCTGTTTTGCTAATTTTAATTAATTATTTTGGTGTAAAAATAATTTAATTGTTGATTGGTTGAGTTTATTCAAATGTTTAATTGGTTGATTTTAATTAATTATTTTGGTGTAAAAATAATTTAATTGCTGATTGGTTGATTTTATTTAAACGTTGAATTGGTTAATTTTAATTAATTATTTTGGTGTGAAAATAATTTATTAAATTGCAATTTTTCCTGCTTGTCGAATCCCGAACATATTATTATGCCGGAAAATTTTATCTGTAGTCGCCTGTCTGTTATTGACCTAGTTGACGGGTTGATCGCCTCCTCAATATTTATTAAATACTGACTGCGTCTATTCGTAATGGCACATGTATAGGGAAAGATAAGGATTGATAGTAGGAGCTCGTGGGACTGCGGCTGCGGGATGAGATGACATACCGAGAGGGTTGTTTTATTTATTTAATTACTGCCGGTTGTTTGTTATTGTTGAATTTTCGTAAACCGTTAGGTTCTTAGTTATTGCAGTTGTGAATCTATTGGGTTATAATAAATCGTCGAATGCTATTTTCTGGTTGAGTTATTTAATTGATTTTCGTCGCTGGGGTTTTTAGTATTTATGGGAATATTAAAAAAAAAAAGGGTCGGTGCATTTCAATTTGGTATTGGTAGCAGAGCGGAGTTGTTTCTAGGACTGTTAGATTTTCTGCTGTGCTGATTTGGTTGACTGTTGTGAATCGAGTGTCGTTCGATTGTTGTTAGCCGTAGATTTATTTCTCTTGTTGTGGGGTTTCGGGATATGTCATCCGTTCCAGCTTGTAATGGTTCCACGGTAAGACTTCCTTGTTGTGTTGTTGATTTGCTAATTTTGTAGTAAAGATTAGTATTTCGTTGGCTTTTTTATTTTTTTTCTTAAGGATGGTTAATCCATGCAGAGTTGGTAGGCCCCTCAGGGGTGGTCGTAGAGGCCGAGCTGGCCGAGGTGGCAGAGCTCGTAAGGCGGATGAAGTTCCTGGGGAGAGCATGGCGCGGAGTGTCACGGTGCAGCTGGTGGGAGTTGAGCACTCTATCGGGGATGATCAGGCTGATTTCACTGCTGGCAACGCTGTTGATAGGCTCAGGTTTTAACCTAAAATAAATATTGCAAGTGCACAGGCAATCGCAATAGTATAGAAGAGATCGAATCCACAGAGACTTAGTTATTTCACAATAAACTATCAGTTTCG
>VBRH01001983.1:0-13330 GCA_014578085.1 Cardamine resedifolia
GGGATGGCTAGATAAAGCTTGGCGCACGACCGATGATTCGTTAAGATTGCATCGTCACTCGTATACCAAAAGTTGAAGCCAAACTTCCCCAAACCCGAGGATTTACCTTCCGCCTCAAAGCTCAGCTCCCTCCTAGCCCATTTCGGAGAAATCTCGGCAGCCAGTTCTGCGTCTTCCTTTGCCCTTTTTCGTGTCTTCTCATATACTGAGATATCTAGGACCTTCTCGCGAGGACGTACCTCGCCCTTCTTTGGTGGCCGCTCAAGCTCGGAAGAAATGCACTTTCCCTTTTTCTTCTCCTTAGCGTCGATCTTCCTAGAGGATTTCTTCCCCTTGCCAGAACCATGTCCCTTCGGCACGGCATCAGTAGGCTGCAAAGATTCATGTTTCGCTCCCTCAAGAATAGTGGCATCCTTGGCGATAGTAGCATCGGGTTTCTCCTCGTCATCAAAGTCCATCCCATCCAGAAAATTGAGGCTCAGGATTTCGGCAGCCATTCTTGGTCTAGCTGCAACGCAATAAGTAAATAGCCGAACGGGAAAAGCCAATAATCCAATGGTAGTAAAACATAAGTGTTAACAAACCTTGCTTGCGACAAAAATGAGGACTTTTACGACGAACTAAGAAGTCCCAATCAACGTTCCGAGCGTTCTCGCCCATTTGAGCAATTCGATGTGATCCGCGAAACCCCTCGGAAAGCTTACCCACGCTGGATGTTTCCCTATCAAGCCAAAACCAAAAACCGTTAGGCGGCAGAATCTCAAGAAATAATGACGAGGGACGCTGGGGGTAGCTCGGCAAAAATCTACCAACGCTACGAGCCCAATCCGATCTCAGAAGTTTGCCATGCCTGACGACTGAATAATGATTCACATTAACGAAGAAATAGAACTGCTCCCAATCTCTGGTCTTGGTCGGGAGCCCCGAGATAAACAAACTCTTGCGGTGAGCTCTAAAGGACAGATAAAATATCCCCGTAAGGGTCTTAGTGGTAGATATCTGAGTCACTGCCTCCAAGAAGGAATGAGACGCTTCAAAATTACATTCTCAAGCCGCTACCAAGATGACAACGACGTCCGTGGCCCCAGGCCCAAGAATGATTTCAAACCTTAATTGGAACGGTTCATCCCGCAAGACAGAGGCCCGAGGATCGATTTGACCACCAGAAAATTCCTCTGAAGCTGAACCCTCAGGATCCCTTCCCAAGGTAGACTCGTCCAAAGTTTCATCCGAAGTTTCATCCACCGAAACCCGTGTCCTTACCTCTTCAAAACCAGATTCCAAGCTCGACTCGACGCGTTCGGTCAACATTAGGCGGCTGTAGAAAATTGATAGGAAAGTTTGAAGGTTGGTCGGCAAGTATGAAGGCCTTTGGAGATTGGTCGAAAAATATGAAGACCGGTCGACAAAATTGAAGATTGACCGGAAGGATTGAAGATCGACCAGAAAATTCAAAAATCACGCTGGCAAAAACAACGCTGTGACAGCAAAACGAAAACTCCGACTCAACGAAGCCACAAAGCGAATCGAAATGAAAAGCAGCAAAAGTAAAGGGAGAAAAGTCAAGGAGGTTACCTTTTATAAGCGCCCGAACAAGTGAAAGAAGGAATGACTAGCAGGAGGGTTATATAAGGGAAGGGATGCGAGAATCAAGGAACACAATCATAGCGATCCTTCGAAACCCGCGCTAGTTGAAACCCGGAAAAGGTGATGCTTAGGATTCCCGAGGCATCTAGAACATTCCCCTGACGAATTTAATACCTAATTTTTTTTCAGCTCGTTGGTCTTGCCTTGCAACTTTGTCCACCGAACTTGGGGGGGGGGAATTATTAGAGGTGGGCCGAGCACACCACTGTTCCGTTCGGCCCCAATTCGTCCTCCGGCCCATTGACAGTGTTTCCAGGAAAGCCCATTAGAAGAACGATTAAACCAAACTAAATTCGAAGTTCGAAGATATGTCAGGGAGCAGGTAGGGAGTTGGTAGATAGTGAAGCGTGCACGCTTCCGAGGCTCGACCCCCAAAGAGTGTGTCAGGGAGCAGTTGATAATTAGGCGAAAAGGAGGTGCTATAAATAAGAGAAGAAGGATCATTTGAAAGGTAATAAAAAATTAGAGAAAGAATCAAGCAGAGCATTTACTCCAACTACAGACTGTCTACAGGGATTCCGGCATCTCGAACCTTGGTAGATCGATCAACCTCGGCAGCTACAGCCTCGGTAGAACGATCAACCTCGGATCGGCCCTTCGCCGAGCAACTCCCTTTGCATTCATCCCTTACGAGCCTCCTCAATCAACGAAAGTCTACGAACTCCTCATCTCAACCGAAGTAATCAGTCCATGTGTCAGTATACCACAAACAGTTTGTAGATGTGGTTTAATTTTATATTTAAAAAAAAAACTCAAGCTACTACTAAAAATATCGTGCGAATTTTATTCTCTTTACATCAGTTTCGGTATAATTAGTTTAATAGGGTAATTTTTTTTTATCAACCGAAATTTTATTAAATAAAAATAACCAAACACAGAGAAGACAATTATTTAGATTTCTACCCAGTTGGGCTTAAAAAGAAACAAATGCCCAAAACCATAGGTTCATAAGATAATGGTAAGTGAAGAAAATAGAAATCATCACTTCGACTTCAACTGAAGGACACGTATCTTGAAACACAATTGCCAGAAAAAGTTTTGGACTTCCACCGACCTCTACATTCTAACTTCTAAGACATCAACTCCGGTGATATTCTGATCGCCGTCCGAGAGTATTTCAATCGGAAGTCAATCCTTCTTATATCTCATTGATGCCAGTAAATACGGGTAAAAGGAACAAAGAAAAATCTATCAAAACTCTTCCCGATGCCAAAATCATCAATAATATTTCAAAAGCGATCTGGCAAACTGGATACATAGAGGAATATTAGAATAATTGAAGCTTCGGAATAAGACCAATAGATGCTAAAAGGCAAACCAGATTTTGCATAGTTTCTTTCTACCAATTTAAACACAAACTAACTTTGATAGTGTGTTGTCTTAAATCTATCTTCAAGGCAAAAACATATGAAAAAACCACAACTAAACACCTTTTATTAGCAACAGAGAAGAGGCCCTACAGTTCTCCTCCTTCGCAAGCTAAAAACAAACAGCGCCAACACAAAGGCGACCACAAATTCGGAATTTCCGGAAACAGAAACCAGAGCAAACCATACGGCCAATCAAAATTCAAAGATCTATGAAGAATTCTCTCTCTCAAAATAGGGTAATTATAATCGGTTTTTATGATTGTAAATAAATATATAAGGAAGATGCCTAAATTTATTGGTAACATTAAAATAATAATTAAAAATTCGGCTGAAAAAAAAAAGATATTGAGAGTGGTAATTATTGACCAGAATTAAAAGGCTCACCGCATCCTTTCAACCGGATCACTCGGTCGGATTTTTTTTAGATCCGCGTGTTTATCCGCTTACTTCGTATATTGTGGACCGTTTTAACCTTAATTGTTTTTTTTTGTTTTGTCTTGAAAATAATTTATTCTAATAACATTTTATGTAATATAACACATGAAAGCTCATTATTTTCTTATTCAATATTACTAGACAAAAGCAATTAAAAGATTAAACAATTAAGCAAAAGATATAACTGACTATAGCAGTAAAATTAAAAGCTTTAGATATAAGGGATAATCGTAGGAAATAAAAAAATATGATTTAAGAACTGTCACTATAATTCTTTAATTTATAAATGAAAAAATAATCGGGTATGATTGGGTAAAGTTTGGATAGTTTAGTGATGAAGTTTAATGATATAAACACGGGTCGACGATCTATTTCCACACGATAACTATCATATACGATCAGATCTCCACATAATTAATGTATTTTTCTATATCCACACGAGACAATAATTTTAATCTTATATACTCCCAATTAGAAAGTTTGAAATCTCAATACACACAAATTTATAGTTTGAATCTCGAATACCTATAATCTATGGTTATCATCGGTTTACTGTTTACAAAAAAACACTTACCCATCTAACTTGAATATTAAACCAAATTTAATCCGATTTCATCTAAATTATACCAAAATTAGAAATCCCCAAATTAAAAAACCTCCAATTCGAAAATCCCCAAATCTAAAACCCTAGAAATCCGAAATTGAGATAATATTTCACACCCATAGATAATCTAAACCCTAGAAAAACCTAATTATCTATCTGAATCTAATTATCTGTATGATGGATATTTATTGTCAAGTAGAGATTATATCTTTGTTTCTCCCATAGTTCTATTGTATAATTGGTATACTAATTTCAGGAACATCTTATAGGAATGTTTGCAGAAGAAACTGCGTTCTGGCACATAATGAAGTTCTGAATATATGAACCTTGCTGATATAATAAACAGGGGAATTTATGGTTGTGAAATATTATCTCAATTTTGGATTTCTAAGGTTTTAGATTTGGGGATTTTCGAATTGGAGGTTTTCTAATTTGGGGATTTCTAATTTTGGTATAATTTAGATGAAATCGGGTTAAATTTGGTTTAAATTGAAGTTAGATGGGTAAGTGTTTTTTGTAAATAGTAAACCGATGATAACCATAAATTATGGGTATTCGAGATTCAAACTATGAATCTGTGTGTATTGAGATTTCAAACTTTCTAATTGGGGGTATATAGGATTAAAACTATTGTCTCGTGTGGATATAGAAAAAGGCATTAGTTATGTGGAGATCTGATCGTATATGATAGTTATCGTGTGGAAATAGATCGTTGACCCTATAAACACCCAAAAGATCACTAAACTCTACAATTCTTCCATCTTCTATACAAATATATCTGTCCCAAAAAGAGAATAAATGCAATTATATTTTGGGAGGGAAAAAAAACACATGTATGTATATTTTGAATTTTTGACCATTTAAAAAAACAAAAAAAAACTAGTGATGGAGAACCAAAGCAAGAAAATAACAAAATAAAATAAAATTGCAAGAATTCAGCAAAGCAAAGCTAAGCCGGACATAATCGAGATATCTTAGAGAATCCGACCTGGCAAATCCCTCTTCACCATCATGCGGATGATACTAATGCCACGTGTCCAATTGTCTATACACGTGTCATCTTACCGGAGGCTTGCTCAGATCGCGGGGAAAATCTCTTCTCTTATCAACAAAAAAATTCTCAATTAATAAAAAGATGAAGAAAAAAAATCTCAAAACTTTGTTTTCTATTGTCTCTTCTCTTCTTCCTTTTGATTCTTTCCGGTGACGCCATGAACGCCGCCCTGTTTAGTGCTTCTGCTTTATCTCTACCTATCTCCTTCTCTAAAACTCGATCATCAAAACTCATAAGAAAGAAGGTAACTTTACTTATCTTTTGATCTCTCTTGCTCTGTTTTTTTGGAGTTTAGTAGAATTGTCTTGAAAAATTGTGAAATCAGTATCAAGTTTCATTTTTGGGATTTGGGTTTTGTAATGATTGAGATTTGAGTTGGTTTGATGATTGAATTGATTGGTTTGGTTTTTACAGGGAGTAAAAGGAGAATTCAGGGTTTTTGCTGTGTTTGGAGATGAAAATGTATTAGTAGAGAAGAAGAGTCAATGGGGACATTTGTTTGATGTTGAAGATCCAAGATCAAAAGCTCCTCCTTATAAAGGCAAGTTCTTGGATGTTAATCAAGCTCTTGAAGTTGCTAGATTTGATATTCAATACTTGGATTGGCGTGCTCGTCAAGATCTTCTTACCATCATGATTCTTCATGACAAGGTTTGTGAAACTTCATCTGCATTGATCTCTTTAGAGCTTGTTTAACTCTTATCTTGTTTGTAAAGTTGTGTTCTTGAGTTTATGATAAGAACAGTGCTCTAATCTGCCACATTCAGTCCTAGGCTAGAGTTGACTAGTTTTCATTGATTGTATTGGGTTAATTAGTTTTTGGTGCTCTTCAAAATTTTGTTTTTGTGGTACTATTTTTCGATATTTGACGTTTCTTTGATGAATCATTAATGGTTTATGTTTAGTGTTTTGATGTTAAGTTTATGAAATGAATGTGTTTCAGGTTGTTGATGTACTTAATCCTTTAGCTCGTGAGTATAAGTCTATTGGTACTGTGAAGAAAGAACTAGCTGGACTACAGGAAGAATTATCGAAAGCGCACCAACAGGTTCTTAAAAATGCTATTTACTAAAAATGATTTGCCTTTTTATTTATTTATCAAAACTTGTTCTAATTGTTAGTTAAAATGATAACAGGTTCATATATCTGAAGCAAGGGTTTCAACTGCTTTAGACAAGTTAGCTCACATGGAAGAATTGGTTAATGATAGGTTGTTACCGGGAAGAGTTACAACGGAATTTGATAAACCTTCTTCTTCAACTAGTGTTTCTTCTATCGAGTTAGACAGGGAAAAGACAAACACGGGGGCGAAAAGCTTGAATGTTTCTGGTCCGGTTCCGCCTTATAGTCCACATTTGAAGAACTTTTGGTATCCCGTTGCTTTCACTGCGGATCTCAAGCATGACACGATGGTATGTATATGGGTTCTTGCTGGATTTGTCCATCTCTCTTTATTAACAAGCTTCTGATAAATGCTATTGCTTATTTTCTTAAGGTGCCAATTGACTGCTTTGAGCAACCTTGGGTTATCTTTAGGGGAGAAGACGGGAAACCAGGATGTGTACGGAATACGTGTGCGCATAGAGCGTGTCCTCTTGACCTTGGCATAGTGAACGAGGGACGTATCCAATGTCCTTACCACGGTTAGTAACTCATTCTCTACACATATTGATAACAAGCGGAAAAAACTATATCTTATGTCTTATTAAATGTGACATTGTAGGTTGGGAATACTCAACCGATGGAGAATGTAAGAAAATGCCTTCTACAAAGCTACTAAAGGTGAAGATCAAGTCATTGCCTTGTCTTGAACAAGAAGGTATGATCTGGATCTGGCCCGGCGAGGATCCACCTTCACCTACAGTTCCTTCTTTACAACCTCCATCAGGATTTGTAATCCATGCCGAGGTAATTCTTACATTTCAAGAAGAAGCTCCAATCCAATCATCTCATATGGATGCAGCATTTTCTCATTTTGTCTCTAATAAACTCTCAGCTTGTAATGGAACTCCCGGTGGAACACGGATTGCTTCTAGATAATCTATTGGATCTTGCGCACGCCCCGTTCACTCATACATCCACATTTGCAAAAGGGTGGAGTGTTCCAAGGTTTGTTTTACTCTCATCGCACTAAGTGTTAAGATGAATCTGTTTTAGCTGTACTCGTTTTAAGCTTTTTCTCTCGGCGCTCGCAGCTTGGTGAAGTTCTTAACGCCTTCCTCGGGTCTACAAGGATACTGGGATCCATATCCAATCGATATGGAATTCAAACCACCTTGTATTGTTCTATCGACAATCGGTATCTCCAAACCAGGGAAACTTGAAGGAAAGAGCACTAAGCAATGTGCAACACATCTTCATCAACTTCATGTTTGTTTACCTGCTTCAAGAAACAAGACAAGACTTCTATACCGAATGTCACTAGACTTTGCTCCAATACTGAAGAATCTTCCATTCATGGAACATCTCTGGAGACATTTCGCTGAACAGGTAAAGTAAAAACACAAACAAATCAATCAATCTTGATAGTTGATACCATCGCGAAGTTCTTAAATCTTGAATTATCGTTTTTTCTCTGCTTCCAGGTCTTAAACGAAGATCTTCGACTGGTTTTAGGACAACAAGAACGGATGTTAAATGGTGCAAACATATGGAACTTACCAGTTGCTTATGACAAGCTAGGAGTTCGGTATAGACTATGGAGGAACGCGGTAGATCGTGGCGAAGATAAATTACCTTTCTCTAGCTAACTGTTTTGTTGAAGAACTCTAATGTGGAAGTTTTAAGCAGAGCTCACATTCACTAGCAACCTCTCAGAAAATGTGTAGGTTTTGTTATCTTGTTCATTCTCGCCGCGGAGAAGCTTACAAGTAACGTTCTGGTGGAAGTGGTGGATTCATCTTGAAGACGATGAAATAAAGAACTTTTGCCTAGTTAAAAAGAAAAACATCCATTGTAAATCGAAAGGAGATGTTATTATTCATTTTTTTCCTGTGTACAGTTCATTGAAATCGCTATGATCAGTTTTTCTAAATTAAATTTTGTCCTAAGGTTTGCTGTCTCTAATTATCTAGATCTTGAGATATTCTAAAAACGGTCGCAAACTCCTCAAATAAGTTATGACACCATCTTGTTTCCCAAGGTAAGATCTGCAGAAATGAACTGGAAGACCCTGAGTTGTAACAAAAGAACAACTTTTTCTGGCTAGAATATGCCATTCACATGTTAATAAGATTCAATTCTAAATCATAGGAGAGACTTGATTAATCAGAGAAACCCTACGAAGACGGTTTAAAACATGACACCATTTCGACTGGTTAAATAGGGATAGTTTAGATAATTTAGATAATTTCACGCTTGAGAAAAATCGATATTCGGCCTAGACTTACAAGACAACTTCTCGTCAAATCGAAATCACTAAACCACCACCACTTAGTTTCAATCAGTTTTTTTATTCTCGATTTATTCAGGTATAAGACAATACCACGAAAGTAACCGAATAAATAACAGATTAATTTTTAACATCAAATAATTTTTTTTTAACAGTTCTTCTATAACACACGAAAACAGGACGGACGATTATGTCTGTAGTATTCTAAAACTTCTAAAAACCTTTATATTCACTAATATGAAATAAACTGCGTTCTCTCGAAATCGAACCCAGACTTTGTTATTAAACATTTAAACTTTTAACCAATGTTCAAGAAAGCGATAGGCGCTAATCGGGCGGGTGACCCTCCGTCTAGCGCCTAAAACGCTTAGTCGGGGCCTAGGCGATTTTAGACGGTTTAGGCACTTTTAGAATAAAATTTTATATATATATATATACACTATATATTAACAAAATATAATACAACATAATAAAATTATACAATAGAATAACTTAAATTATCAAATTAAATTAAATTTTAAGATTGAATTCAAAGTTCATCATTTTTCTTTTGAAAATGATGAGTCATATTTTTTTTTATTTTAGAAAAACGAAGAATCTTATCTTTTATTTTAAAATTTTTAAAGGCGGAAAAAATATATTTTTAAATTTTAAATACGAAGTTTTTTTATGATTTTAAGTTTTATTTGAATATATTTATTAAATCCGCCTAACCCGTCTAATGACCGCCTAGCCCGCTTAATGACCATCTAACCCGTTAAACGACCGTTTAATCTGCTCAATAACCGCTAAATCTAACCGTCTACCTAATATAGCTGATTTTTATAAAATTCAAGCGGTCTAGGGACGCCTAGTGCCTAAAAGCGGCATAGGCGGCCACCTATAGCGCTTTTTTTAACACTGCTGTTAACCAATGCATGAGTGTTTCACGAAAATAAAACACATTCATCGATCAAAGCAATTCTAAATTCTAAGCAACAATTTCTCAGTAGAGGATATATCTCTTTCTCCCTTTTTGCATCGTAATGATTCCTTTGTTTCATAAATAAACAATCTATATTTGTCTTGAAAGTATATTTAAAAAAACAAATATTGGCATAAACACAAACTCAGACACCAAAGTAAATCCAACAGGCATTAAAAGTTATTACAGACATCATATCTTCAGAGTTTAGCGAGATAAGATCAATTTTACAGATAAGTAAAACTTTTTCGACTTACGCAAATTCATAGAGAAGAGCCACAAAAAGGACAGAAACGGAACTCAGGCTCCACGACACGATCACAGAACCGGCACGTAGCTAGAGAAACAGGCGGTGACAGAGACTGAGGAAAAAACAGATCACAGTTTCTACAATGAAGTAAAGGATCTTTCCCAGGCCATCTCCAAACAGGAACAAAGAACAGCTTCAAGACTTTGTCGTAATCAACCAAATCAGCTTCAGAGCCGCATCTTATGCAGTTTCCGGCGCCGGATTTTAGTACTTGCCTTACCTGTTGCCCTACTCCACCAGCGAAGAAGAAGAACATTTTTATATCTCCTTGTGATCTTGTTCAGGTTTCACTAAAATCTCGATCTGAGATTGTGTAAAAGTTATTTTGGTTAAGGACACGACACGATCTAATAGAGATTTATTGATTTTAATATGTGATGCCTTTTGTTGTTTGGTCTAGTGGTTTCTAGTATTAGGTAAAAACAAAACAAAATTTTTTATTTTGCATTTGTTGTTGTTCTATTTCTAGTATAAGGTAATAAACAAAAAAATTGATTTCTTTTCGGGAAAAATTAACAAAAGAAAGATGTGCAGATTGTTAAGCTAGATTTTGCATTTGTTGTTGTCCTAGTGGTTTCTAGCCGTATCTAGGAGATTGTTAAGCTTGTGGTAATTATGCTGACATACTTTATAATTTTGGCTTTGTGGTGTGTGGACTCAAAGGTGTTGATCAATGCGGCGTTCTAAAGTTTGGTGCGTTTTTCTTTTCAGACCTCGACTCTATTCTTTTTAGTTTGTCCTCAAGCAAAAAGACTCAGTCTGGGAGAGTTGATGTATTGCGGTTTTGACACATTCTAACCATAATTTTCAAAACTTTTAGAGTATTTTAGGTGTTTTAGAGTCTTTTTAGGTTAGAACATGTTGAGGATTAAGTCTAATGCAAAAGGAGTAAGGATAGGAGCAAAGGAGCAAGAAGTTGGCGTTTGTGGAGCACAGATCGATTGATCTACACTTGAATCAATTAATCCAATATAAAGAGAATTGCCGTGATATTTCAGATCGATCTGATGCCCAGATCGATCCAGCTTAGATCGATCGATCCAGCCTTAAACCGATCAAACTGCAGAATAAAAGGAAATTTTGGTTTTACTTATTTTTGCTAGGTTTTTCCAAAAGATTTTGACCAAGACGTGTTTTGACCTATTTATACTAGTTTTTAGCCATTGTTTAGGCAACGCTTTCTTTTCTATTCAGACCTATTGGCTTTTATAATTTGTAAGTTTTGGGGAGACGATTTATGAACCCCTTTAGATTTCTTATTCTATTTTATTATGAGTTTTTCTTTATTTCCTTGTTGTTAATCTACTTCCATGTCTGAGTAGTTTCATAGTTAGGTTTAGGGTTTCAAGGGGATTTATGAATTATTAAATCAGACATAGATAAGGGATTATTTTAGGGTTCTTCATCTATTGTTGATTTTATTGTTTAGGCTAAATTGATCACTTAGTCTATGATTTAGGGTTTAATCTATTCATCAAAAGTGTTATAGATTGTTTGATATAACATAGATGAGTGGATTGTCCTTAGCCAACGAAAGATGATGCTAAGGCGGTCCGTGAACAATCGAACCTGTTCGTTAATGCTTGTTTAGAATTCTAAGTTCAAACGACAGTTTAAAATCTTAGGTTGCTAGATAAAGTGATTGATACCACGACAGTGGATTGGTTATACATTCACGTTTGAGTTCTAGACTATTCTTATTTATCCCTGGATAATTATCTGGTTCATGATCTCTGAATTTCTGCGAATCACCATTGACCTAACACTTCGTTTAATTGAATCTTTACCCCATTTTATTTGTTATTTTCATTCACGTTACATCCAAAACTCATATTACTGTCTTAGCTTAGTTTTACTCTAAAAGAATCGTTGTGTAACCTTGTTCTCTCTGGATTCGATCTCATCTATACTACTGTGATTGCATGTGCACTTGCAGTCTTTTATTTGGGTTAAAACTTATGTGTATCACCTACGATGCGAAAGGGCCCTTGTTGTTTTGCTTTTGAGTTTCATTGATGTTTGTGTTTGATTTGGTAAGATAGGTTTCAATTAATCTATCTCCGACGTTGATGAAGCGTGGAGCACCACAACAGCAAGGCGGATTTGGTAGGTAATGGTGACAAAGGAAGCGTTCACGGTGGCTTTGGACCCGACGATGCTTTTGTTAGAGGGCGACGGAACTCCTTAGGTTAGAGCTACCGAAAAGCCACCAATGCCGCCTCTCTAGCTGAATCTGTGACGGAAGTCATCGCCGCTGGTCGGAGGGTCGTGCTGCTCGTCGAAGTAGAAAGGCAGCAGGTGCTTATGCGCCCTATGCAGACCCGGTAGAAGGATATGACGAGGATCAAGTGCGGTCGGCTCATCCTTGCTTGCCTGATGCTAGAGACTTCCAACACTGACCGGATCAATAGATTAGCCGATCCAGTAGATCGGAGCTGGATGGTGGTGAGAATTGCGGCACCAAAGTGGGAGGAAGAGGACTTATTTCTCTTCGGGATTGTTGTTTTCTCTATTCGGTTTAGTGTCCGGTCTAACCGACTTTTGTTTACCAATCCAATTTTTGTAAACCAGAACTTACCCGATTTGGGATGTTTTATTACATATAATATAATACTTTTAAAAGGAAATGGTGTGACTAGGGATGTCCAAGCGGGTTAATCCGTCCCGTTTAATCCGCCCCATTGTGGGTTGAGTTAATTTGCGGTTTTTGGCGGATTAGCCCGTCATAACCCGCATATTCTAAACTAATAACCCTAATCCGCCCCGCATTATAACCGCGGGATTCAAAATTAAGTGAATAACAAAAAAAATAAAGCTTTATAATGTAAATTCATCGTTAATAATAAATGCATCTCGTATTCAAATTAAACCAAAAAGAAAATAGTATCAAAATTCATAAAATACATAACTAAATCAACAAGTTATAATTTTTCAAAGATTTAAATCTAAAATTGATATGAGTATTATCAACGTCTCGAAATTATTAAGAATAAGAAAAACAAAAAGTCTTATTCAAATTTTCTAAAGTAAAACATAGACTTGTATAGCGATGTGAAATTAGTGTGAAACTCATCTGCTTCTTCACAAACACATTGGAAGTCATCATCTCCATATTAAAAATCCAGAGAATTGTAATATAATTAATCACATATTCACACTAAAAGTTCAATTATATTTGATTAGTCATAAAAATATTATTAGACTATTTACCATTACTTATCCACGCTACGTGTGGATATTTTAATATATTTTCGAAAAAGTTATATGTGATTTATAATATTTATCAAAAATATTTCTATTCCAGAGATGATAAAAATATATCAAGTATTTGAAAAAAATTGTTGTGACTTGAATCCCTAAACTATCAAAGTATATCTAAGTCTAATAATTCAATAAAATTACATTGCTTGGAAAACTAGAGTAATGTAAATCTAGAATATAAGTTGATTGTAAATAGTCAATCAATACTATTTCGTATATTTTTAGTTTTTTAAATTTTTTTATTAATTTATTATCCGTTTTTAATAAGTTTTAAAAGAATAACTTATATATATA
>VBRH01001984.1:7839-31980 GCA_014578085.1 Cardamine resedifolia
GTGATCTTAATGCTAGTTTCATCTTAATCACATGGAATTAGAGCATAGGCATTTTCACACGCAAAAGGTGTTTGATGAAATGTATGACTTAAACTTTTTCCAGAGATTTGCTCCCTAACCCAAGAGATTGGTTGTTTAGGGGGTATTTTGGCTTAGATAGATTGTTTCTTAATGTCTGCTTGATTATATTTCGCTATTGATGAATAGGTCTGAAAGTGATCAAGCTTGATAGCTTTTGTCACGAGAGTGGATTAGCTAGGCTTAGATGTCTATCGTTTAGGGTTCATCTCTCTTTGAGCATGTTAAACACTCTAGATAGATTGAAGAGAAACCCTGATCAATTATCCTATCCTTAAGACTCTATTTCTTCCCTTGTTCTGTTTATCTTACTTCCTTCATCGCTTGCTTTGTTTTACTTTGATTAGCATCTGTTCTTATTGCATTTTAAGTTTAGCTTTTGAATTGTCACTTGTTATCATCATCATGATTGGCTTGACCTGAATGATACATTGCATCTTGATTGCATAGCATCTCACCCTGATGGATTGACACTCTTTATGCTATAATGACATCGATAGTGCATATTGAGAATTTCATCATTTAGGGTTGATAAAACCCTACTATCATGTATCTCGACCAATGAAGTCTTGATACCGTCTTGATATCTCAAGTGATCCATATGAGTCTTCACTTGGGGTGGTACTCTAAATGACGGGTGAAAGCTCCTAATCCGAAGCCGAATCTTGTCTTCCATGAGTGCTCCACATGCTTCCTCTGCTCCATTCTTGATCATTGCATAGACAATGTGGCAAACTCTATGCTCCTTGTCTTTGGAGGCCTCTAGGGTCGTATCAGAAGCTGACGGCTGTTGTGACCTAATTTCAAAAATCCTAAAAATATAAACCCTGTCTAAGAAACTTGGGAGTAAGAAGATTTTGAAAATAAAATTCCAGACAAGGAAGATTCAGAAAATAAAAGTTTATCGAAGAGGAAATTCCATAAGAGGAAAATCCAGAAAATGAAAGTAAGGCAAATGTGAGGGTGTGATCTATGGAGAAGCAATAAATAGTTTCTAGATATGTTCCTCGAGAACTATAAAGTGTGGGATTAGATGTTGCATGATTAAACGTATATTTTTAGTTGTTATTGCATGATGATTTAATGTTTGATTACATGATGATATGGCATGATATGATATGATAAGTTAGAACATGATATGCTAGAAAATAAGGTGACATGATGTATTTGATGATAAGTTATGATGTTATATGGTTTAATCGTAAACATGATAATATGAGAATGATTAAGTAATATGAGAAAGTTTGAAGAGATGAAAGGGATGATGAGCATGAGTGTGTGAGTAGTTGAGTCACTAAGGGTCTTGATCTGAGTGTGGGAATAGTTGAGCCATTGAAGGCCTTGCTCCGAGTGTGGGAGTAGTTGAGCCATTGAGGGTATTGTTATGAGTGTTGATGTTAGTCCAGAGTTATGAACTGCACCATAATGATGTAATATGTTCTTGTGAGTTACATGTAAGTGATTTGAGATGAGATGCTATGTTTGCAAGTGTATGATTAGTAAGAGATTAGAGTAATATCATATGGAAAGTTAAGATAGTGTAATAAGATGAAATGTCTTAGGATGATTGTTGCATGATATTGTATGTTTGATTGAATTTATGTTAAGAATGTGGTATTTGATTCTATGCTAAGTGATAATTGTTGAATGTGTTAGAGATATCTTCATTGTGTTAAGTGGACAGAAAGAATATCCTAACTGTGTTCACAGAGTAATTCATTACTCACCCCTCTGTTCTCTTTTTCCCCAAGATAATAAGTTATAGGAGTTGTATGTTGAAGTTGTTCTTTGCTGAATATTTTAAAAGAAGATGTGTTTTGGCGAGACTATATAATAATATGATGTTTTGGCCAATTTGGCGAGATTAGTATTATAATTCAAATTATCAAAGTATTATCACTACAAAAAAAAAGGCTCCATTGCATCACTTTATTAGTATCACAAACGTATCTGACACTACTTTAAATTACTTATTAGTAAATGACACAAAAAAAGAAATTTACCATCAATTATAACAATTGATGCATTTATAATTTGTTTAACATCGATTCAATAAAATTGATGCATGTTTATCTTAGTTTGCATCAATTAAAAAACTGTTACAAAAATTCAGCTTACATCAATAAAATAAGTGATGTATTAACTAAATTTTAGTAACATCACTTACAGAATTGATACATAATTTGCATTAGTTTCAAAATTTTATACAAAAAAAATCATGACCTAAAAATGTATGAAAAAGGCAGTAGTAGCTACACTTGTATACAATATGTATGTGTGAAGATAAAATTGTTCTCGACTCTTCTAATTGACTCATTTTTAATTATTTTTTTGGTAAAGTTAAAAAAGAGAGACAAAATTGAGAGTCTTTCATTTTTTGTTCTAAGAGAGATAGAGACGAAATTAAGTTCAAAAATCTTCTTCTTCGTTCTCTAAGAGAGAAATTGAAATCTAGAAAAGAGTTTGTGATCGCAATGAAGAATTCAGCTGCAATTATAGAAATTCTACGACAAAATCAACGCTGAAATCAAAGTTACCATTAGAAAACTCGTATTCGTTTCAGAGGCGATTCAACGACAGCTTGAAAAATGGAGAGGTTGCAAGGATGACCATCAAAGCAGAGGAATTCGGGTGTTGAACTTGTCAAAGAGCATCCTCAACAGAGGATGAATCAGCTTGCCTCTGAAACGAAGACGAGTTTTCTAATGGTAACTTTGATTTCAGCGTTGATTTTGTCGTAGAATTTCTATAATTGCAGCTGAATTCTTCATTGCGATCAAAAACTCTTTTCTAGATTTCAATTTCTCTCTTAGAGAACGAAGAAGAACAAGATTTTTGAACTTGATTTCATCTCTATCTCTCTTAGAACAAAAAATGAAGGACTCTCAATTTTGTCTCTCTTTCTTAACTTTACCAAAAAAATAATTAAAAATGAGTCAATTAGAAGAGTCGAGAATAGTTTTATCTTCACACATACATATTATATACAAGTGTAGCTACTACTGCCTTTTTCATACATTTTTAGGTCATGATTTTTTTTTGTATCAAATTTTGAAAATAATGTAAATTATGTATCAATTCTCTAAGTGATGTTACTAAAATTTAGTAAATACATCACTTATTTTATTGATGTAAACTGAATTTTGTAACAGTTTTTTTAATTGATGCAAACTAAGATAAACTTGCATCAATTTTATTGAATCGATGTTAAACAAACTATAAATGCATCAATTGTTATAATTGATGGTAAATTTCTTTTTTTTTTGTGTCATTTACTAATAAGTACTTTAAAGTAATGTCAGATACGTTTGTGATACTAATAAAGTGATGCAATGGAGCTTTTTTTTGTAGTGATAATACTTTGATAATTTTTAATTATAATACTAATCTCGCCAAATTGGCAAAAACATTATATTATTATATAGTCTCGCCAAAACACATCTTCTTTTAAAAAAATCACCAAAGAAAAACTTCAACATACAACTCCTATAACTTATTATCTTGGGGAAAAAGAGAACAGAGGGGTGAGTAATGAATTACTCTGTGAACACAGTTAGGATATTTTTTCTGCCCACTTAACACAATAAAGATATTTCAAACACATTCAACAATTATCACTTAGCATAGAATCAAATACCACATTCTTAAACATAAATTTAATCAAACATACAATATCATGCAACAATCATCCTAAGACATTTAATCTTATTACACTATCTTAACTTTCAATATGATATGACTCTAATCTCTTACTAATCATACACTTGCAAACATAGCATCTCATCTCAAATCACTTACATGCAACTCACAAGAACATATTACATCATTATGGTACAGTCCATAATTCTGGACTAACACCAGCACTCATAGCAATACCCTCAATGGCTCAACTACTCCCACACTCGGAGCAAGGTTTTCAATGGCTCAACAATTCCTACACTCAGATCAAGACCCTTAGTGACTCAACTACTCACACACTCATGCTCATCATCCCTTTCATCTCTTCAAACTTTCTCATATTACTTAATCATTCTCATATTATCATGCTTATGATTAAACCATATAACATCATAACTTATCATCAAATACATCATGTCACCTTATTTTCTAGTATATCATGTTCTAACTTATCATATCATATCATGCAATATCATCATGTAATCAAACATTAAATCATCATGCAATAACAACTAAAAATATACGTTTAATCATTCAACATCTAATCCCACACTTTATAGTTCTCGAGGAACATATCTAGAAACTATTTATTGCTTCTCCATAGATCACACCCTCACATTTGCCTTACTTTCATTTTCTGGATTTTCCTCTTATGGAATTTCCTCTTCGAGAAACTTTTATTTTCTGAATCTTCCTTGTCTGGAATTTTATTTTCAAAATCTTCTTACTCCCAAATTTCTGAGACAGGGTTTATATTTCTAGGATTTCTGAAATTAGGTCACAGCAGCCGTCAGCTTCTGATACGACCCTAGGAGCCTCCAAAGACAAAGAGCATAAAGTAGGCCACATTGTCTACGCATGATCAATATTGGAGCAAATGAAGCATGTGGAGCACTCATGGAAGACAAGACTTGGCTTTGGACTAGGAGCTTTCACCCGTCTTTTAGAGTATCACTACCCCAAGTGAAGACTCATATGGATTACTTGAGCTATCAAGACGGTATCAAGACTTCATTGGTCGAGATACATGATAGTAGGGTTTTATCAACCCTAAATTATACAATTCTCAATATGCACTATCGATGTCATTGTAGCATAAAGAGTGTCAATCCATCAGGGTGAGATGCTATGCAATCAAGATGCAACAGATCATTCAAGTCAAGCCAATCATGATGATGATAACAAGTGACAATTCAAAAGCTAAACTTAAAATGCAATAAGAACATATGCTAATCAAAGTAAAATAGAGCAAGAGATGAAGGCAGTAAGATAAGCAGAACAAGGGAAGAAATAGAGTCCTAAGGATGGGATAATTGATCAGGGTTTTTCTTCAATCTATCTAGAGTGTTTAACATGCTTAAAGAGAGATGACCCCGAGACGATAGACATCTAAGCCAAGTTAATACACTTTCGTGACCGAAGCTATCAAGCTTGATCACTTTCAGACCTATTCATCAACAGCGAAATATAATCAAATTGATGCTTGATGCGTGAAATAAAAGATAAGACATGGGACTTTATTCAGGTAACATTTACAATTTTATCACTTTTAAATTGAATTGGATTCTTTGATCTCTCTTTTATTTGGTTGTTGAACTATGAATTTTTTATTTGGTTATTCACTTCTTTTCATTTCAGTCAAGATTTTAGTTTGATAATCCGACAACAAGAAAAACCTATGTGATGGGTGTACTAGGGAGCATATGCAAATATGTCAAATTGTGCCTTTGGAGAGAGTATAAACGAGATGATCGATCTGAAACAGTGCAGAATCGACCAAAGAATATTCCTTCAGATAAATGGTATCATTTTGTTCACATGAGATTCTCTGAAAAATAGAAGGTATATTTTGCATACTAGATATCTATATGCAATTACATATTATATTAAATGAAAGTAACTTTTTTAATATCTACTATAATATTTGAGTTTTCAGAAAATGCAAGACAGGAATATAAAAAGTCAAAGTAACCATATTACACCTCACTTATGTGGAAGAAAGAGTTTTGAAAGGAAAAGACAAGAGATTGTAAGTATTAGCTTTCTTATAAAACTAAAGTTTGAAATTGTTTTTACATTGAATCTTAATAAAAGCTGAAATTGCATTTTATTTATGCATGTGTTTTCAATAAAGAAAATCAAGACCGAAAAAACACCAAGTCGAGCAGAGTTATTTGTTGTCACTCGTACTAAGCCAGATGGAAGTTTCATGTCTGATGAGGCTCAAACAGGCGTGGTTAATTCTATTTGTTAACTATAAGATTTTAATATTTGTTTTTCCTTCATTTAGTCGCTTATTTAGATTGATTTTTACAAATTCAAAACTTATAGTGGTTTTAGTTAATAATTACATTCTATCTATTTGCTTTTTTCACTTTTCAGGAAGCACTTCAAACATTATTAAGTCAAAATTCATCAACGCAAGTTATAAGCAATGTTCCATCTAGTTTGGATGATGAATATGCTCAAGTGTTTGGTCCAGAGCGTTCGGGACGAGTACCTTGTGTTGGTCATGGACTTACACCTTCAAAATTACGAAGACTCCCAGCCACAACAAGACTGGAGATAGAAAATCTAGAAATTGCTTAGCTGATGACACAAAATAAAGAATTAGAAGATCAAGTTAAAAGTATGAAAAACTTCTTCCAAAATATGTTAGGTAATATTATTATATTTTGTAAGTTGCAACAAAGTTTACGAACATAATAACAATGATATTTTAAACTTATTATTCTTTTTCTCTAAAATTTAAAAATATAGGCGGGTGGATGGACTGTAAACTTTGTTGCAACTTTAGCGAGCATACCAGATCCACCTAATGCTCAGGTAAATGTTAATTATATTTGACTTTAGCTATTCAAAATTCTAGTTAAGACTCTAACTTCGATATGTTATTTTTCCAGGAAAAAATGATGGTATGAATGAAAATCATAACGTGCAAGACCACAGTGGTGTTCAACCGTAGTTGTGGTTGATACATTTTATTTTTTGTGCTAAAATTTTTAGTAGCAATAGACGTTGAATTTAGTTGGTTTTATTTAGGTTTTATGTATGTTGCATGACAAGTGAATTATGTGGTTTCGTTTTTAAATTATATATGATTTTTAATTAATTAATTGATATAATTTTGAAAAATATTTATTTTGATTTAAATAATTCATTTTCATCATCCGCTATAAATTACATAATTATTAGAGTCATTTATAAAAATTGATACTAAGTTTAACATCAGTTATTTATAACTGATATAAATATTTAGCATCGCTTATTGGAAATGTCGTAACTATTCAAATCAGTTATAAAAATTGACACTAATTTTAACATCATTTATTCATAATTGATATAAATAATTAACATCGATTTTCTAAGTGATACAAATATTGGAATCACTTAATTAAATTGATACAATATTAACATCAGTTATATACAACTGACATAAACATTAACATCAATTATTTTAACTTATGCAAACCTAGTACTCCCTCCGTTTCTAAATATAGGATGTTTTAGAGAAATTTTGTTGTTTCAATATATATGATGTTTTCAGATTTCAATGCAACTTTTAGCCATTTAATTGTAAAAGCACATGATCAAAAGAACCGTTGTCAATTACAAGACAATATTTTAAATAAAATATAATACTTTCTTTAACTTTTTGATTAATTGTTTTTCTAAAAATGATATGTTGTTTTTTAAAATGTAAAAGTAAATTTTCTTAAAAAGCGTGTTTTTACCTAAAACATCATATATTTTGAAACGGAAGGAGTATCATTTAACTAAACTGATGCAAAAATTACATCATTTGTTTGTAACTGATGCAATTTAGCATCGATTACAAAATCAATGCAAATATTAACCTCAAACGATGTAAATATTTTGCATCACTATTGCTAGAATCACTTACATAAATGATACAAAATCAGTTTGCATCACTTATAAGTAATGCAAATACACAAAATAAGTGATGCAATGGAGCCTTTTTTTAGTGTATAAACAACCCAGGTAACCATGGAGGGATCACAAAGAAGATTCCAAGGACAAATTGTATTGGATTATTCTTCAATTTAGCAAATGAATACATTACACTAAAACATAGGATTAATGGTCTTGGGATATAGTGTGTTTGACAGATTAGAAATGAGAAGGACATGCTAGTAAATTAAGGGCTTCAATACGCATGAAACTATCATATTCAGGCAAGTGATATTGACGAATTCTATTTTGCAAGTTATGTAAGCATTCAAACGTATAATTTATCAAAAAAGATTTTTAATATGGATATACTCATATTAACTCAACATTAAAACATGTAATTTGTTTCATATCATGCTAACTATATATGTGATTGTTGATTTACATTGCATAAGTGAGTTCTACAATTCTTTTATTTTTCTACAATTTACAATTGTAATTTGTTTCACACCATGCTAACTATATATTTGATTGTCCATTTACATTGCATAAGTGAGTTCTACAATTATTGTTTAGCACTTAGCACACTGAAATTAGTACTACATACATTAATGAGATTAACCACATATATATATATATAAAATAAAATAATATGTTCCATTTTATTCAATATTTTATGTATATTCTTTTTTATTGTTTGTAATTTACCTAAATATTATGGTGAATTGGTTAGTTGGTTAGTTTTTCAAACTTAATAAGATATATAGACAGTTCACTATTCATTATTTGCTAAATTGACAATTTTTACAGTTTGGTAATATTTGCAAGATTTTCTTATCCTAAGAAATATAATATATTTACATTATTGCCATTAAGATTTTAAATAAACACAAGTGTACAATGTCAGTTTACACCATTAGTGTGCAAGTATAAATGTAAATACATTATTTTACTAGTATTGGTATACATACATCAGTGTACAATGGAACAAAATGGATTAGTGTACATCTTGGTATACATGACCTAAATGTTTACACCAAAATATACAAAATAAAATATATGATATACCGGTGTACAATTATAATAATGTATATTTTGAACAATGTATACTTTTTTTTCATCGGAATAATATACACTTCGATATACCAACGGTGTACACCCATGAGCGTACGACATTTTATGTATATCCGTGAGTGTATGATACAATATGTACATTAGTGACTCTCTCTCAGAAGAACATTTTGTCCTTTTCATTTTCTTTATTACATAAGAGATTTATTAGTAAAACAATAAAAACTATCTATTTTGCTAATTGTAAATAGTAAACTATCAAAAATGCTAAATACTTTCTAAAAAACTGTCTAATTGACAAATTATTATGTTTTATATGATTTAATTAATTGACTCTTTAAAAATAGATCATAGCGGATCTAACATTAGAAAACCATGACATTTCGAAAACACTTATTCACAAATTAATCGAAGTGCGAAACAAATCTTCCAACAACAAATTCATAAAGTAGTTCTCAATCTCATCACACTATAATTTTCAAATTGGTCTAAAAATCATTTATATTTTCAGACGTAAGTCGGTTTGGTTCAAAAACCAGTTGACCATTGGAGGAAGAACGGCAAAGTTGTTATGTGAGGCTCTAAGGTCAGATTCAGAGTCAGAGACGTAACACATCACATTGAGCCATTTGAGCCGCATTCTCGCCAACGGAGTTTTCGAGGGAACTAGGATTGATAGCTTTTTTGAAGAGGATCCTGAAATGTCTAAGTCGCCGTGAGAAGAATATATTGACCCAATTCACAAGAATTTTCCATTTTCCTTGGACCCAAATAAACAAAAGTACTGCAAGCGCGAGAGCGAATGAACCTCCAGTGATCATAAACAAACCGCGAAATCTATAAAGGTCTATAGGATTTGATGTATCATCATCGTTTGTGTCTGGAAGTTCTTTATTAAACCATTTTTTCTCCATCTTATTTAGCATCTCGCTTGTCCTTAGCTTTGAGATCTCTCGGGACACAAAAGGCACCAACTCGGAGCCCTTCTGGAACATCTGAAACATAGTTTAACAAACAAACATTTATGTAAGCAAGTAAAAAGAAGATGAAGAGTAAAGAAAATGATGATGCAAATGAAAAAAAATACATACAAAGCCAAAACCATTGGTGGTACATTGTGGCTTGACAATGAGAAAATGTGCAGGATACTCGCCAAGGAGGACTCTGAGGTATGGCAACTCACTAACAATAAATGAGACAGTTTTGTTCAATAAGGCTAGAGCATAATCATCAGAACTATTGAGACCACGAGATCTGTTTGTTCGGAAGCTGGAATTGGTGAGGGCCTCTTTTGCGATGAGGGAGCCCGAAAGGTGACCTACACAGTCTTTATTGGAGTTGAATCGTATATGTTGTACCGTTATCATTGATGTCAATGTTGCAGTGTAACTTGTAACTAATATGAGCACCGAAAATATCCAAACAGTAACTACAAATCTCGATAAGTTGTGTTTAAGCCTCTCCCCTGGTAAACATAGTAAGCATAAAAAACTTGAAAACCTAATCATAGAATCAATCCAATCTCTTCTGACTATATACGAATGTGAAAAGACTATACTTACTATGAGCATAAACAAGGGTAGAGAAGCCAAACCAAAGCATAACTCCAATCTGTTGTGACCAAGATCCTTGGAACTCAGTGTTCTCATGTCTTTCTATCAACCAAACTATAATGCCTATCAAAACAAAGAATGCTGCACTTGTTATCCAAAGGTCTTGTGTTAGAGGTTGGAAGAACACCCACATATTTCTCTCCTTTGTTGCTACTATTCCAAGTCCCATTTTGGTGAATGGCAACGTAAAATCGACATACATCGATCTATTAGGAGTGATTGTAATATCTCCTACGGCCGCATCATATTTGTCTTTCTGTGGGATGTAACACAAAAAATTTCAATATAATTAGTTTAGTTTCCTCACACTCTACATAGAAGAAAAAGTACTTGTAATTGTAAATTGAGTCATAATTAGTACCTGGCTATTAAGTACATATGCAAGATTGTCGTAGTTACTTCCATTGCGCCAAGCTATGTACTCCATGTTATAGTTGGGAGGAATGGAAGCTCGAAAGACTTCAATACAGAACCCTTCCACAGTTATATATTTTTGTTTCTGGATCAGTCTCCACCTTCATCAGTCTTTTAAATCTATTGCTAGATGTAATCAAAACTCTTAGCTTTTTCCTACCGCTCCCTTTCGGACTTTGAGTAGACCCACCAGGCCATATTATGGTCTCTAAATTGTTATGAGTAGAAGATAAATGTCTTCTATTTCTGAAACTACCATTAGAATTCCAGAATCCTACCTTTCTCTCACCTGAACCTATCATGTTCACAATCTCGAACTTTTCTGATAAAAACTTCTTATCATTCAATTGGAAATCACTACTCAAACCCTTAAACCTACTCTTTGTGATAAAAATATTGCAAAAAACAATAATAAGGAAAAACCAAAAACAGAAACTAGCCTCAATGAGAATTGTTGATACATTTGGCTTCCTTGTAACTTCTGCTGCACTTTCTAGAGCCCAAGCGATATCGTGAGCCCATACACCAGAAATACTCAACCTTGTTATCTCATACCCTACAACTTCTTCATCAGCCAGTGATTTTCTCCATCTGAAAGTGAAGTTTTGAAGCTCTTTTGACATTGGAATGTATGACTTGAAACCAACCACACCTTCCATTTCCTCCTTTTCGAAATCTTCATTGTTGTCATGGAAAGAACTCATGCTTTAAGCAGTGAAAATCCAAGCAAACCCTTCATCCATCATCCCTAATTTCCCAGCACATGGGAAGAGATGAGTTGCAATAACTTCAGACAAGTGAACCACAAAGACGCTTGTTCCCAAGTCCTTAAGCTTTCGTAATCGATCCATCATAGAATCCTCACTTGAAGACACAGTAAAATCAATCTTGGACTCTATACGAAAGTTGTTCTCATGGAAATGGTCCATCATGTGTTGCATACTCTCTCTCCAATCATCATCATCCTCATAAACAAGAGCAACACTGTTCCAATCCAACCCATTTATGAAAGATGTAATTGCCTTAGCCTCTGAGACAGAATCATGTGTGGCTTTAATCAAGTAATTATACTTACTTAATGATAATGAAACCGGAGAGTTAAGTGAAATCACAGAAACCCTAGCTTTCTCCCCAAGCTCCGCTAAAAGCTTCGTTTCAAGCAATGAATTCCCGCCAATTATAGCTTCTACTCCTACAATTTGAAGTAGATCTAGACCTGTTTCATTCACAAAGATTGTGAATGAGAAATGTCTCAAAACAAAACTAGAAACAAACGAAGAAGTAGAATTTATCATTGTTCAAAAAAGTGGTATAGGGGCTCGTCTAGGCATCTTCATAATATTTTATAATTTTATAGGGGCTCCGCTAAAAGCTTCGTTTCAAGCAATGAATTCCCGCCAATTATAGCTTCTACTCCTACAATTTGAAGTAGATCTAGACCTGTTTCATTCACAAAGATTGTGAATGAGAAATGTCTCAAAACAAAACTAGAAACAAACGAAGAAGTAGAATTTATCATTGTTCAAAAAAGTGGTATAGGGGCTCGTCTAGGCATCTTCATAATATTTTATAATTTTAAGTGTTTCCTATTATATTATTTCATTATGTTATATTACATAGAATTAATTTATTTGTGTATAATATAGTTTTACTTTTTATATAAAAAATATATATATAGTTTTACTTTTAACTAAACCGCATAAAATCATCTAGCTTTTGATTAAGCATTCCGAGTCCACAGGATCACTGCCCGTTTAGCACCTAACATTTCCTTGAACATTGAAATCTATGTAGAGAAATGGAAGATTAATAGAGTATGTACCGGAAGTAAGAGCAAGCAGAGTCTCTGACTGAGAGAGAGACTCTTGTTTTGTATTGACTGTTAATGGCGTAGAAATCAGAAAGTGCCATGGAAACAGAGGTTCTCACTATCTTGCCCTCCACGGAACCCAAATCCAAAACCAACACGACCCGGACCCGAAACTGTTCATCCCCAGACCCTGAGCCTCCATCAAAGTTTTCGTTTTGACTCGAAGCAAAACAGTTGGAGACTAATAAGAGAAGCAGAAGAATAGGAAGTGACAGTAGAATTGGGTTTTGAATCCAAAACCTCTCCATTAAAAAACTTTCCTACCACAAACGTTTGCTGCCTACTTGTTATTATTTGTTCTTTATATCCGATATAAGCCGACCCATGCCGTGTTTTGATTTTCTTTTGCCTAATTATTCTACTAAAAAATAAAATATAACATTAATTCGTATATTAGATGAAAATTTCAAAGTTTAGGGCGTTTAGGAGGATGACATAATGATTTTATGAAAATGACATTAGTCAACGGATTATAATTTAATAAGGAAATTCGGTGCGGTTGACCAAGTTTGGCAAATTTTTTTTTTTTCTCTCAAATCATTAGTATAGGAAACCCGACAATTGTATAATGTTTAGTGACGAAAGTAAGAAAGAAAATAATGGAATAAGAAAAAAAATGTGGTTTTGCTTTTTGTATTGACTTGTTAATCTGACATTTTTACGAAACTAATAACTAGGGGGTTATGCTTTAATCGAGAAGTTGCCTTCCGAAGAATGTTATTTGAGAGAAATTTAAGAGGCTATTTGAGAGGAATTTAAGCACAACTTAAATCTCGATTAAGACAAGTATGGATTTAGGACCAAAGTTCAGGGGACGGTCTTCAGATTTATGGGGCCAAAAACAATTATAGTTTACTAGCGCAATAATATATATATATATATATATATATATATATACAAATTTTTAACGGTTTGAGGGCTCGATGATCTATATATATTAACTCTTTAAAGTTTGGGGGCCAAGGTGAATGTTTCATCGGGTTCTCTTCATGGTTGGCTCAGCCAAAACTTCTCAGAATTGTCATCCACACAGAAATATAATGAATAACTTGTGTCGGCAAGAACTATTCATAATTCAACCACCCTTTTAAAATTTTCCAACTACTTGGTCTTGGTGTAGGATTAGATCAATTAGGCAGTCAAAGATATAAATCTGGAAGTAACGGAAAATGGTGAAATCTCGTCATCTTAAAAGTCAACGATCTTGGTCAACATTCCCTGCCTATCAGTGAGTTTGGGTTCCATATATTATGTGAATATTTTTTATATTTATATTTATATTTATCTTATATTAAGAAACCAGGTTACATATTAAGCAATTTTTCTCGTTAGTCAAGTCTATAATAGACCTCTGAATCTACCCCATCGAACTTCTCTCTGTTCAAGCATATCAATGTGCAGAAAGCTTCTAAAACCATTTTTCTTTATTGTTTCAAATAATTTTGGTTTAGTTTCTTAACTTAAGAAAAAAAAAAAACATTTATCGGGTTTGCTTAGATCTATTATCTCATATATTGCCTTCTTCTTCACGAGAAGGTCAGGCTCCTTCAATGGTTTCCGCCATTCGTTCCCCAATACTCCCTCCACCGAGTGATTTCTTGGTATATTGGTATCTTTCGTTGCGTGTTCCTCTGTCGGTGTTGATTTAACTTCGAATGTTAAATCCAAATCAATTTCAAGTTGATCATTCTACCGCTTTTCAATCACCACCTTGTGATTGAGAGGATTTAGAGCATCAACATTTCTCTTAAATATATTACTTTAATACTTTTAATATAATTTATTTGGTTTTATATTTAAAAATTTTAAATTATAAAAAAAAATTTGCAAAACAAATCACATGTATTAAATAAAGGATTCTCATCACAATTAGAGCTTCCCACTGCATATGCCCTTAATAGAAAGATCGATCCTCAAGATCATAAAGATATATGTGACTATTTTTTTTCTATCGGTATTAATCTTATATTACGAAACTAGGTTAATTGCGCATATAAATCTAATCACTATATAAACAATGTAACAATACTTTTATAATCATGAAAGTCAATATAATATTTCTCAATCCTTAAACTCTCATCACTCTGACACTGGCCGTCAAATAAATTAAGAGTTGTATAACTCCCTCCCATCAGAGATGAATGTATTGATCTAAGTGTTTATCATGTTTGCTAGACGCTAGGAAAAAACCAAGTATTAAACAAAAAAGGATGTTTAGGATCTTATTCACCCTGATTAATCAGATAAATAATTTTAACATATGGTCGAATAAGCTTTTGTACTGGATATAGTGTGAACGGGTCTCCACTCTCTAAAGGTAGGTTATTATAGCTAAAGAAATTTGGTTTAACAACTCTATCAATAGCACGTTTTGTTAAACTCAAAACAATCTTTCACATTTTGACAAAATACATTCAAGTTTACGAAAATGTTTTTAATAAATTCACGCTTTACATAGAGATACACGATATATTATTGTAGATACGAATGGCTTATCCAATTATAATTTGTGTGAAATTTTAATGATTATACTAATTTTATGATTTATTCGTGTTGCTTAGGTCAACACAAGAGATCAACTTGCCGATGCACTTAGTCTCTTACTGGTTTAAACGCAGTGGTTGTGTTTGTGTGTGCGGAAGTTTACGGAAACAGGTGGTTGCGGTTATAAATGTTATTAAGCGATTTGTACAACTGGTTTAATAATTAGAAACATGTGCGTTTGCAGAAAATTTATGACTGGTTGACAACAGTTTCGGTTTAACATTATCAAATATATTTACAATATATAATTTATATAAAAAAAACAAAAATTAAACTAATATAATAAATAAATTTTAGGATAACTAATTAAAATGATTTATTAAGGTTTGAAACATTTTTTATGTAAAAATATTATATACTTATAAATATATTTTAGTTTACTTACTACATATATAAAGCAATTAAGAATTTGATATACTAATCTTATTATATAAAGCTTGATGCGTCTCACGAGAGCTCGACACGTGTCAAAATTATAATTAACAGGATCACGATACATGTCGTTTGATCGATCAGATTCTGACATGTGTAAAAAATTGTGCTATTTTTAAAAACGATTAGATTATCCATGATAAAAAAAAAGAAAATCAACGAAAAAAAGTTAAATAATAAAATATATACTTTTTATTTCTATTTTCCAGTACATGTTAAATATAATTATTTTAATAAAAATTTATTTTCTTTTCATATTTAGATTTTTATATTATTTAGACTTTCATAAAAATAATCACGCACTTCTAGTTATTTAAACGAAAAAGTTGAATCTAAAATTTAGATTATAATTTAGATTATGACAAGTGTAAAATATATTTTTTCTTAATGAGAAAAGAAAAAAAAAACAAAATAAGATGGAAAATAAATAAATAATCAAATAGATAATTTTTACTTTCCATTTATACATTTATAATTTTGAACATGTTTTTAGACAAGTTTAGATGTTTTCAAATTAACCTCAAATAAATTTATATATTTTATACATTTAAATCTATAATTAATTAGTAAGTATTAGCCAGGAAGTCGTGTTGACAAAGCCGTGTTGGTTAGACGAAGGTCACAATTTCCAGGTAAAGAGGAGCCTCAGCGGGACTTATCTCATGCCTTATCGCTCAACCCACTGTTAGGAATATTGCCTCCCCACGAATACCGTATTGGCAAGTCGTATTGACGATCCACTAATACTTACCTAAGACAATAGAGCAGAATCGCAACTTATGAATGAACAAGTTGGAATCAGACCTTATGGAGAAGTTAAGAGGTAAGGAAAACTAAAGAGATTTTAGAGAGACATTTAGAGAGAGAAACTAGAGAGAGGTTTTTATTAGATTTTTGAAGGTAGAATTGTGTGATGCCTTACAAGGGGGGTACACACATATTTATAGGAGAGGTTAGGCGTGCTGACGTAAGCGCTTACCTCAGCGATTACATCATCGCTTACATCACTCTCATTTATTTTCTACGCGATTACATCATAGCTTACATCATACATATTTATTACGCGATTACATCATCGCTTACATCATTATTCTACGCGATTACATCATCGCTTACATCATACACATTTATTGATAATTATACATAATTAAGGATTTTTAGGATTACCTTAATGTTCCATTTCGAACTTGATGATGTGTTTGTCACAACATCCGTAGTGATCTCCTGGACATTCGTACTCCATCTCTGGTTCTTCGAATCCGTTTTGTGACTGTGGATTAACGTCAATATTGACATTCTTCCGATTTCATCAATTTTTATCAAATCATCAGGAAGTTGTGCATCTTGGAAAAACTCTGTATCATAGTCTTGAGATGGTGGTTCTGTTGAACAGTCCTGGGATGGCGGTTCTGGCTTGACTAATTTTTGGATGTCGTCTGTCATGCCTTCTTGCTTTGCCATGAAATACTGCAGATCTTCATCGAGGCTCATGAGATAGTCACTTGGGTAGTAGGCCTAATTTGGGTTGAAGGGAATAGTGAACGTCTATCGGGCATTGTTGAGACAAAACGCGTGAGTCTGAAAGTCTTCGTACGCCTTGGTGTCATTGATATTAAAATCTGGGCGAACTCCTTTCTAATAGTCACCATGATGAATGAGATTAGGCAGAGCATGAACTTTGTCAGATTTTTGGTTGACTTGAACAGGCCTGTGGAAGAAGTATATGGAATGAAGGTGAAGGGATTAAGACTTTTTTGCCCCTTTTGCCTTTTGAACGGTAGGTTTGTCACCTTTGCTGATTTTCTCAATTTTCTGCTCCACACAGTCAATGGTGCGAACCATGTTAAGAATGTCGAGAGAAAATCTTTCGGACCTTGTTGAGTATTGATGCATTGGTATAACCACTGTATGTCGAAGGTAACACCGATAGTATAAACGGCGAAAAGGTACCAGAGGAAACAGAGAACTTCTTCTGGCGTGTTTGCACATTTGATCCTGTAGAGGTGTGCGAATGGATAGTCCGGGTGAATTCCCATTGGTGCGATGTAGTGACCGTTGGGTCCATATTTCGAGAGGATGATGGACTGATAGAAGAAAATCTTCTGTTTAAGATGTTCATGTAGAGACTTCTGGTTGATGAGCCGATGGGTGTCTTGGGGTATGTTGGCATCGAAGTCGTAGTAGCTTGAGGAGGAGCTTGTCATCATTTGAACTTCTTTTATCGGGTTTCTGCTAAGCATGTCGGCAAGAGTATTCTTCGTGCCCTTTAAATAGAAGGACTCGAAAACATACTTCGAAAACCATTCGCTCCAACGCAACAACTGTTGATGTGGGACCATCTTTTGCTTGAATTGTAACATCTTCGGAAAAGATGACATATCCATCTCGATGCGAAACTTGTGCCCTATTAGATGAAACTCGAACCTTTCGATTGCTCTTTTGACCGCTAAGATCTCCTTGAAGGTAGAGTGATAATGCATTTCTGAATCTTTGAAGCGTCCACTCTTGTATCTGCAAATTTGATGTTTTCCATTTCTCTCTTCAAATAAAATTGCTCCCCAATACTTATCGCTTGCGTCAGTCTGCAAAATATGTGTCCCTATGGAGGGAATCTTTAGAGGCGGTAGGTTCTATACCTTTTCCTTTAGGCTTCTGACAGCTTCTGTTTGTCGCTTTTCCCATTGTGGTGGATTCTTCGTCAGCATTTTCTGGAGTGGTTTTGTCAGCTGCGAAAGTTGCGGGATAAAGTCACTTACGTAATTAATTACTCCAAGAAATTGTTGCACTTATCTTCTTGTGAGGTTTTCGTCAGGAAAGTGAAGAAGTGATGTTGCTAGATGGGCTTGAGGCGTAAAGTTACCTTCTTGAATTTGCATTCCAAGAAAGTCGATGTTGGGCTGGGCTATGACCATCTTTCGGGCCGAGAGCATTATTCCGTGCTCCTTCACTATGCTGTGGAACTGTTGAAGTGTTTGAATGTGCTCTTCTTCGGTCGATGAGAATAAGAGGATATCGTCGATGTATATCAAAGCTGTATTGAGAAGAGGCTTGAATATTCTCAGCATCGCTTATTGAAATAAGGAAAGTGCGGTCTTTAGGCCGAAAGGTAGAACATTCCATTGAAGGTGCCGATTTGGTAGACAAAACGTTGTTTTGTATCTTTCTTCAGGATGAACACCAAGTTGCCAAAATCCTGATTTCAGGTCGAACTTTGAAAATAGGTTTGCTCCTTGGAGATGTTGAAGAAGCGCCTTTTTGTTTGGTAGAGGGAATCTGACATCTTGTAGATATTGATTCAAGGGTTTGTAATCAATGACCAACATGAGCTTGCCTCTAGCTTGTTCTGCACGATTGTTGACATAGAATGTCTTGCATGCCCATGGGGAATTTATGGTCGAGACAACTCCTTGAGCCATTAGCTGGTCGCATTCTTCATTTGCTTGCTTTAGTAACCTAGGTGACATGCCTGCATGACTTGCTTTCGTCGGGGTAGTGCAAACAGTTTCCTTGAACGGAAGTGACACGAAGAATGTCGAGTTTAGCCATAACGGGTTTTTGCACTTTTGAAGGAAATCTGTATGAGAATCTGCACAAGGGATTATTGTAATATCTTCCTTGATCTTGTTGAATATTGCAGCTTTGTGGTCTTCCATCGAGAAGAGGCGAGGTAGTGTTGTAAAGGCTTTGTAGAGATTTTTCCATCTCACGCCTCGTGGTTCGATTAAGATATCGAAATTTTTCTTCAAAACATAGTATGAATCCCATCCTAGTATTAGGTCTTTTCCGGGTATAGCTGATCCAAGTACCTCGGTTGTTATTTGACATCTGGGAATAGTTTGATGGTTATCGGCTTTGACTTGAGCTTTATCGTTAATGAGCCAGAGTTTGCGACTCGAAAGTCTTGTTGATGTGGTAGCCACATAGACACCGATAAAATCTTGGGATTTAATATCATAGTATGAGCTCCTGTGTCGATGGATGCAATCACATAAACTGACTCCTCTTTGTGCGAGGGATCGATAATCGTCACCGGCAAGTGTAGTGTTTGTATCTCTTCGTGACGCGACATCTCGGTTATTTTGAAACAACATTCATCTTGCTACATAGGATAGAACAGACTTCAGATCATGGTTGTCAAGATCAATATCTGGGAAGAACTTAGATATCGAGCTGATCAGATATTGCTTCTTTTTGTTTGATCTATTCAGGAAATTATTGGGGAAGTAACCTTCTTTGCGGCATAAGAAACATCTTGAGGCTTTCTTGAAGCTTGTTTTATTTCTTGACAAGCTTTGCGACATAAGAAACGTTTGCGCCTTGAAGCGACGAGGCTTGCGTCGAGATTCACATGAACAGTGCTTTTTAGCCTTTGAACATTTGATTGATATATCTGGTCGAGCATAAATTTTGGATAGTTGCTTCGATTTATCCATGAATTCTATCCAGAACTCTTTTTGCTTACAAAGCTTGTCGAGAGTTCGGAAGACGTATTGCTGTATTTGACCAATCAAGATTTCTTCAACCGTCTCGCCTTGATCTTTGATGTACAGCTTAGTTTACTGACTGAGATAATCATCAATGGAAGAGAGATATACTTGCTTTAAACTTGGGTTGTTGAGACCATTAAGTGCATAGTATCTCCTTGTTTGTCGTTCGAAGTGTTTTGCCATATCTCTTTTCTTTAATGCACAGTAATTGGCCATATATAACTCTTCTTGTAACCGCTCTTTTAGATGAGTTGGCGTGCCAATGAATTCTCTGTGAATTTCACCGAGAAGTAGCGGTATTGATGTCTGATAAACTTGTTATTGCCTATAGTCACCGAGTGAATTCCACCATTCCTTTAGTGCACCAGAGAGACGTGCCGTAAATTGCTGAATGACAAGATGTAAAGGAGATGTGATGGCTTCAGAATTCATCCATGCATGAAATTCATCGAGTCGATCATTCCATTTTTCAAATGGAATATCATCGAATGTGAATATCATGACTTTTGAAGCATGTTGCTTCAGTGCTTCTTGATATCTTGGAGGCTTGAAGTTCATTTCTTCATCACTTGAAATGATTTCGTCTATATTTGGTTCTTCTTTTGGAACATAAGAACCTTCGCATATCGCAAATTGGTTTGGCAATGTTTCTTCTTCTGAACTTGCCTCAGAGTTATCAGGGCTTATATCAGTAAGATGATCAATTGCTGCGATTGGTTGGGAAGATGAGGCCTGAGCTGATTGTGGTTCTTTCTCTATTGCAGGATTTCTAAGAGTATCGAGCAAACTGGACATCGAAAATTCGATTATTCCGATATCCTTGCCTTTCTTATTTTCTTCATCTTCAACAGATTCATGACTGGATGAAGAAGTAAGAGTTGGTTTCTTGGTTGGATTAACTAAAAACTCAGATTCCTTTTGTCGTCTCAGCTTTGGTCTTGCTGGTTTAGTTCTTGGGTTGTTGACTTGAGACATGCCATATCGAGAGGTGAGGGCTTCGTCAGAGGACAGAAATCCAGAGATAGATTTCTTCGGTTTTGGATCTTGATAACCAAAGAGAAATCCTGGGGAGTAGGATCCTTGGTACATGGGCATTCCAGATGACATGCTTCCAAAAGGATCAAAGTTAGATTCTGACGATCTTCGGTTTTCGATCATACTCTCGAGGCATCTTTGGAAGTCTTTCAGTTGATTCTTGAGGCTAGCTGTTTCAGCTTCTTTGTTCTTGAGTTAGGATGTTCCCACCTTCATGTGTCGTGCCATATTCATCATCTCGTGATGTAGATTATCCAGCCAACCATGGATTTTTGGTTATCGCGCTTTGAAGACTGAGTTGCCTTTTATTGTAATCGTTTGACAATCAATCAACTTTATGATTTATTTTCTTCAGAAGTTGATTTTGAGCCAGCGCGTTTTCTGTTTGCCAGTTGAGAACTTTTTCTCCTTGACTCAGCGGATCTGGTCCAGAGGCATTAATGTCCTTCGGATAGATCTTTGGGCTGTGGATAACGTTGTTCCTGGTGAATTCTTCTGGAGGAGGAAAGTCATCAGGATGCATCATCATGATGTTTTCTTGCTCTTTCTTTTTCTCGGAATATTGGACTTTGAAGTCATATTTTCCATCACCAAGAGGGCCAACAGTGGGATCTCCTTCAAGATATCTCTTTTAGAGGGGATCTTTTGTCTTTCTTCTTCTTCATCGGATCTCTTCGCAAATTCGTAGTCTGCTTTCATACAAGCAGTGCAAGAACATACATCAAAATACTGATGTCCATTCTCATCCTTAAAAGGATATACGACTGTTCCATCTTGTCCAAAAGAGATTGGTTTGGGATTTTGCTGCTGGATTGGACCGTAGAAGTCATGTTCATCAATTTGTATAGCAAATTGAGTGAATAGTTGCTTCCGGAACGATGATGATCTGAGTTTTTCAAATTTGATCTCGGTTGTTCCATCAGATCAGGAGTGAAAGCTGACTTCAGATAAATGTATTGGTGTTTGTGCAGCTTGATGTAGCTTTTTGTAGCTTGTTACCCATGACTCCGGTAATCGACGTAACAGCTCTTCACGAGATATTTGTCGAGGGATTTGGATAGCATTGGGCGCTTGAGTAGCAGATGTGACTTCAAGATAAAACGCTTCATCAGATGAGGGTAGTACAAGATCAAGGGCATGATCTTGGATTCGATAGACTATCTGATGATGTAAGGTTACCACAACACTTTTCTCTTGCATAGGTGCTCCGGTTAGTTGTAACTGGATCTTGAGCGTCTTCAAGAGATTGGGATCTTGCAACGAAACATTAAAATTTGGAAACAGTGTTATGAATACTGTTCCTGCGTTTAACGTCGTCTGAACTGTTCCGATGCAAGCTTGTTGGTATGACTTTAATCGTGTGTTGATTAAAGCTATACGCGCTACGACTGGTAGACCTTTTCTTACGTGTAAGGTCAGACCAATCCTCACGACTCCGAAGTGGAGGTGAGTATATCCGTGCTGCTGCCACAGTCGCGGTAGGTTTTCTGGGATATTGAGCGAGATGAACTGTTCTTCTTCCGTGGCTGGAACTTAGCAGGAGGAATTTACTGGACTGGACATACTCCTTGACTCGTCTGCTAGAGGATGGTTGGATGAGCTCACGAACGCCTTTTACAGAAAAAGCACTAGGTTTTTTTACAAAATATTTGTATGGATTTATAAGGGGAAGGGTAGTTTTGGGTAATTGATTTCCCAGAACATACTCTATTTCGTAAAGGGAATCTATACTAGAAGAACGATTTTTATTTTTTTTGGCTTTTTGGTAAAGTAGAAATAGCAAATTGAGAAACTAGAACAGGAAGGTTTGAAGACATGATTGAAGGTTGTTTTCCAGAACACTGATAACTGTAACACCCTTAATTCATTATTTGAGTTAATTGGACAATTTAGAATTTGGGTTGAATTGTTTTAATCAATTTTTCTGGCCGGGTTAAATTGATCATTTAAGGAGTTGTGGGGCTGATTTGTAAAGATGCAAAAATTGAGGGACCTTTATTGCAATTTTTAAAAATTTGGGTTGAAACCCTACGGGTTTCTCTACTTCTTTTCACCGCTTTCGTCTTCCTCGGGGAGCTTCGTCATCCTCACCATCACGCAATCTTCATCTTCGTCTTCAGTGGAATTCGCGAGCTTGGGCCAAGGGAGAGAGAAGGAGGAAGCCAGAGGAGACGGTTGGCGAGGCGGCTGCCAGGTGAGTGCAGTACCATGGTAAGATAGTTTTACGGAAATTTTTCCGGGTTAATTATTTGTTAAGATTTATTTCTGTGATTTTGTGATTTTTGCTATTTATTTATTGCGGAATTAAATTCCGAAAATGCTGATAATTGCGGTAAATTGTGAAATTATTTTCGGTAATTTTTCCGTAATTTTTCTGTGAATTAATTGATGAGAATTAATGTTTTTAATGCCGTTTTGGTTGTTTAATTGTCGTTTATTAATTTTATGTCATTATTTTGCGGTGAATTATTTTTACTAAATTGTTGTTATTGTTGTTTGTCGAATCCGGACATTTAATTATGCCAGGACATTTTCGTAAATTTGTCCTAATTAACCTAGTAGACGGGTTGATCGCCTCCTCAATATTTATTAAATACTGACTGCGTCTATTCATAATGGCGTAGGTAAGGGAAAAGATAAAGCTAGCTGAAGCTCGTGGGACTGCGGTTCGGATCAAGATGACATACCGGGAAGGGTTGTTATTTATGTTATTCATTTATCATTGTTGTTGTCGTGGCTGTTATTTCTTTTGAAAACCGTTAGGTTGGTAGTTTTGATTTGCGAATTTATTGGTTTATAATAAATCTTTATCGTTGAGTTGCTAATTATTTTCGTCTGCTGCGAGTTAGTAATATTTATGGGAATATTATTAATATTTAAAAAAAAAAAACTCGGGTCAGGACGTTTCAATTTGGTATCAGAGCGGAGTTGATTCTAGGGTTGCTAGATTTCTTGTTGCGTTGCTTTGTTGTTATTGTTTGGGGTGTTTGGGTATGTCATCTTCCGG
>VBRH01001986.1:15747-29191 GCA_014578085.1 Cardamine resedifolia
TTTTAATTATCACATAACTTAGCTTAATTCGAAACTGAATAGTCTATCGTGAAATCTCTGAGTCTCTATGGATTCGACCCCTATATAGTACGATTGCATTATGTGCATTTGCGGTGTAGCTCTAGGGAAGTAAAAAAAAGATAAAATGCAATAAGAACAGAAGCTATCAAAGTAAACAGAGCTAAGCGATGAAGGCAGTAAGCAAAGAGACAAAATGAAGAATAAGATTCCTAAGGATGGGTTAATTGATCAGAGTCTCTCTTTAATCTACCTAGGGTGCTTAACATGCTCACAAAGAGATGACCCCTTAACGATAGACATCTAAACCGAGCTAATCTACTATCATGACAGAAGCTATCAAGCTTAGCCACTTTCAGATCTACCTCTCGGTAACGAAATATAACTAAACAGGCATGAAGAATCAATCTACCTAAGCCAAAATACACTCTAGATAACCAATCTCTTGGGCTAGAAATGCAAATCTCTGGAAAAAGTTGATTCAAACATTTCATCAAACACTTGGTGGGTGTGGAAATGCCTGGGATCTAATTCCATTTGATCAAGATGAAACTAGCATTAAGAACACTCACCCAGAAGGGATATAGACAGATCTAACCTTAAGCACCCTAGACAATCAAAGATTAACCCTAGATCTAACCCATCCTCAAGAATCCTAATTCACTACTCAGAATTTATGCTCAAGAACACAAACCCATAAATGCAAATAAAGTGCATAATCATAAAGATAAGGATCATATTAGAAGAAATATGCAAGAACTAAATACATAATTTAAATAGATAGAGAAAGATCTGATTATAAATGCTAGATCATCTAAGGAGAGAAAGAGAGATCAGATGATAAACCCTAGATCTAAAAATTACTAAAACCTGACATATTAGGCTAAAATGACTTAAGGGGTATTTATACCCTTTGACAAAAACTAAGCAGAAAAAGACAAAATAGCTAGTTCAGATGACGAGCAAGCAGGGTCGAGTGCGTGGGTCGAGTGGGTGATTCTTCAAAGGTAGTATCTTGATTCCTTGCACTCGATTGGTATTGCTCAAGTGGGGTGATCAAGTGGCTTCAATCTTCAAAGGTGGCGTCTTGAATTTCCAGACTTGATCAGTTTGGCTCGAGTGGAGACGTCGAGTGGGTGCATTCTTCAAAGGTAGCATCTTGATTCCTTGCACTCGATTGGTCTTGCTTGAGTGGAGCCATCGAGTGTGCTTGGCTCGATCGGATTCGATCGAGTGGACCCATCGAGTGGTGTCCTGTGGCACAAGATCTAGTCTTGGAAGTCTGGCTCAAGCGCTTCTGGTCGAGTCCTCTGGTCGAGTGCCTCCCACTCGAGTGCCTTTGGTCGAGTAAAGCCTTCGAGTCAAGCGTGCTGGCTCCTCCTTGTCCATATAAGCCTCCAAACACTCCTTTGCACCTGATAAACACTCCATATGCGCAAATGCATGCAATGACAATGCAAAATACTTCTAAGTGTGCTAAATGGATATAAAGGAGTATGAATGGAATGAAAAAGTGGTGAAACAATGCCTAAATTATACTAAATGAATGCCTAAAACAAGTAAAATATGGATATATCAGTTCTTCAAATCTCCCGATTTTTGTCTTAAATCCTAAGAGTATGAATTTCAAATTTACCCTCTTTTAGCTTGTTCTATTAGCCAAATCACACCTATTTAGGTTGTTAGAGGAAGAAAATGACTTGGGTATGTGATATCTTAGACTATGTTTCAAGTTTCTTGAAAACTTAGGTTTTATGAGAGATTTTGCTTGAAATTTAGTCTAAGAAACAAAATTAGAAAGTCAATATAATGAATTGATGTTGATTCGCTGTTGTGGAGTGCTATTGGTGATAATTATTACCAAATTTTGATAATTTGTGAATTTCAAAATTTGATCCTAATTTTGCGGCATTGATTTTTGTTGTGTTTTTGTTGCAGATGCGTCCCAAGAAATCTCGCACGCAACAAACTGGAGCATCGAGCTCGAGACGACCACCACCACAGTCTCCTTCCCCACCTCACTCGCCCTATTCTTCACCTCCCATTCCACCACAATCCACCGTACTTGCAAAGTAAGCGTCCATGGCCTAAAACCGAGCACTTGAAGATTAAGATGCGGGCTAATTGGGAGCATGACCCAAAGACAGAGACTAAGAAACCGATGTGTTTCAACAAGCCAATCTTGAGGATTGAGACGAGTATGACACACTCTTTTACAACGGGTGGTTGTCGGTCGAAATCAAACCACGCGTTTTGTTGACCACAAGACCATCAAGGCGATGGGTATCTAAGATGATTTCCTATGGGTTCTAGGAAAAATTGATTTGGGCACCATGCCTACGAAGCAATATCACCTCTATCCGGATTTGGTGCGACAGTTTTTAGCCACTTGTCGCGTCTACTATGCAAATGAGCATGAAAAGGTGGCACAAGAAGGGGTCCTTACCTTTATATGCAGAGGAACGAGGTATCATATCTCCATTCCCGACTTGTGTGGGTTGTATGAGTTCAAGAAGGAACCTACTCGAGCCGTTCTCACCTCCGAGTGGCACAACATCGAGACCTTTTGGTATTACTTTGCTAATGGGGTATACGAGTCAAAGGATTGCAAGCAGACAGAGGTTAGACATCCGGTCTTGAGGTATGTCTTATATTTTTGGGAAACACAATCCTCTGCAAGGCCGAGCCGAGTAAGATGAGGAAGACTGGGCTCATTTTACTCTATAACGGGATTGGACACATCTATCCTGAGGTAGTTTGGGAATGGCGGAGCCATGCGACAACTTGAATATGGGGGCTGTTTTTGCAAACCATCTCTGCACGTTGAAGACTAAGGCAATTGCAGGGAAGAAGGTTGAAGGAGTTGGGAGTTTTTGACTCCAATTTTAGGGCATTTCAGACTTATCACGGACGCCAACTTTATCAACACCGATAAGCTGCTCATGGACCAAGATCATTTGAAGAGTGCTACATGGATGAAACCCGGTTTTAATTGGATTTTCACTGATGCGGAGGACCATGAATGGAATGTTAAGCTCCCGCTGCCGGAGTACACTGTTATCACGGGTGATGTGTCGTGCTTGAATTTCACGCCCGATCCTCGACTCCTGCGCTCAGTCCCAAGGCGAAAGCTCCGTAAATGAGCTTCTTCTTGCACTGCACCTTCTACTGCAGAGGATGTGATGGTTGATGACCTTGCTGGAGGTCCACTTCCCGATTTGGTATTTCCCGAGCCACCTGCCGACTATAAGACTGATGGTCCAGCATTTCAGAAGTACATGGTCAGTACCATGAGGAAGATGTGGTAGGTTTTAGGTGCTAGTGTCACATGTCGCCGTCCCGTTTCACAAACTCGCAGGCGTCGTCGCTCTCCCACACCCGACACTACCACTCTTGCTGTTGCATATGAGGATTATGAGGACACCGTCGATGAGGAGGATTAGTTTTTCTACGTCGCAGTTTCCGGTTTTTTTTCATTTCTTTTCTTCTTTTATTTTTCCTTTTTCTTGAGTCATTTTTATGTTTTTATTGAGTCTTATGTCAGTCTTGAAACTTAAAACCATGATATTATGCTATTTGTTGTTGCTTATGATCTGTTCTTGAGTGTTTTCCATTAGCTAACATGTTACGGTTTGTGAGAGAAACAACTTAACCCGTCTGCGAAAATCCGTTTTACCGAACCACCGTGTGTGACGATCGACACTCATGAGTGTATCGGTCGACACAACCACTCTTAAGACCAACGTGTGTTGACTTATGCCTGGTATCGATCAACACCAGGCTGTGTGTCGGTCGACATAGGAGCATCAACTAGGTAATATTTTTGTTTTTTTCTTGTTTTTCAGTTCTATTTAATTTTAAACTGAACCTAGGCCTCAATAACACTGGGGACAGTGTTGTTCAAGTCTGGGGGAGGTGGTTAATGACATTGTTTTTGTTTTTAAGAGTCAGTTGTCCTAGTTAAAGTCATTTTATTGAGTCAAATTTTTGTGGAAAACTATGAATTTTCGAGGAAACCACCACATTTGCAAGACCCTAAGTGACCATTGATTCGAACTTGACTGGCATCCGTGACTAATGAAAAAACCAAAGGCTGGCTAGTTGACTTTAGACACCCATATTTCCAGCAGAAATCCACTAAAGCCTGAGCTAATTTCTGATTTTTCCTTTTACCTCATCGATGTGACTGATATTTATAGGGCTTGACTCCTCATTTATACTTAACAAAAGATAACTTGTGTAAAAGAAATGGTACTCCTCTCCCTTATTCTAAAAAAACAAAAACGAATTGATGAAAGCAAAAATATGAGATCATTTTCTTTTGAGTAAAGGGGTAGGAAACTTTCCAGCGAACCCATTATTTTTGAAAGAGATGATCACACGAAGGTTGGAAGCGAAGTTAGGAAAATTTCATGTGATACCATTATTCGCCTACACGCTTGATAATAAAAAAAAGAGAATAAGAAAATAACAAGTCTAGGGGAGAGAAGGAGTACCAAGTGTTTTACAGTTGATTTGTCATGGTTTTGTATGGGAATGAGTCTAGAAGGTTCTTGGCATTGAGATCAAAGATGAGACTCAGCGATGAAGTGATTGTGGACTATGTTGCGAAATTATGGGTTAAATTAGGAAAGCTGCGAATGTTTACGGTGAAGTACATGGTGGTCTGGATCTAGTCAGGTAAGAATTCCTAGTGGCTTGCTATAGTGAATGTGAGTGTAGTGCTCTTATGACGAAATGAGTTTCTGTGTTTTCAAACTTCTTTCTCATGTTTAGTTTTATGTTTGCTTGAGGACAAGCAAAAGCTAAGTCTGGGAGAGTTGATATATTATGGTTTTTAGGGTTTTAAGCCAAAATATATGTATATAATCGAGTCTTTTATGTGTCTTTAGAATCCTTTTAGATTCTTTTACAGGTTTACACACATTTGAGATCATTTGGACATTTTGGAACATTCTGGAGCTTTGCAGCTGAGAAGTCGAAGTTGGTGTCGTTCATGACCACTGGTGTCGATCGACACGGGCCCTATTTACATCACACACACAAAATCAACAAATTTTGAAGAATTGCAATTTTGCCCATAAGTTTTATATTTTTTACAGAAGACCCCAAATCGTGTTTAGACTATTTAATTAGATGTTTTAAGCTTTGTTAGATCGATCTTTTACTTTGGCAACAAAAACTCTAGAAGAGATTTAGAGCTTGGGGCTGATATGATTCTTGTACACTTGAGAGAAGATTTTGAACCTCTGTTTCTATTTCTTTGTTATACTTCAATTGATATCTATTTTAATCATGTCTATTGTTTCAATTGATATGTTTGAGTAGATATCATGTTAGGTTCAGGGATTTTCATTAGGGTTTTCATAGAATTGTATATTGATTGATCTGTTAGGATTCAAAGCTTGATAGTTCTTCACCTAGGTTATTCTTAATACTAATTCTGGCTTGATCACCTAGAAATTAGATCATAGGTTTTTAAATTGGCACGATGGTGTAGTTTATAACCTGACAAAAACATAGAGTGAGCAAATTAGATAATTGCAAATGAATTTGGATTAGATAAATGCAAAGGAATTTGGATTAGATAATTTGTGAACAAATTGAACATGTTCTTAAAACTTGTTTAGAACCTTAAGATTTGCAAAAGAATTTGGTTTCTTAGGTTTTAGACATAGTAAATTCTAGCAACGACAGTTGGTTAATTTTACATTACTGATTTAAGTTCTAGAACTGATATTTAATTCGATCATAACTGATTAGTTGATCTGTACTACTTGATTTCCTGAGAAATTCCTTGGACTTGACGTTTTTCCCATTTGAATACAAATCGATTTTATTATTATCTGCACTGCTTTTATTTTAATTATCATATAACTTAGCTTAATTTGAAACTGAATAGTCTATCGTAAAATCTCTGAGTTTCTGTGGATTCGACCCCTATATACTACGATTGCATTATGTGCACTTGAGGTGTAGCTCTAGTGAAGTAAACTTTGAGCCTATCACCAACCTTAAGAGGATAATCCTCAATCAATCCAAGTGGAGGTTTAGAGGAGGCATCCGCATAAGTGATGGAAGAAGAGTATGTCTTCATATCCTTGTAACCAAGGCTTTTCATCATCTTGAGCGACATAACATTCACACTAGCACCTGAATCACACAAAGTGTCATCAACTCTCAAATTATCAAGGGAGCAAGATAGTATGAATGTACTTGGATCCTTAAGCTTTGGAAGAGTCTTGGGCTCTAGAGGTGTTGAAGTTGGGGGTTTGAGCGTCTCCATGACCTCTTCCACCTTCTCCCGATTAGCTAAGATAGCTTCAATGAACTTAACATGGAGAGAGATTTGAAGCTATCTATTCATTGGAGGTAAAGGTACTCTAACTTTGCTCATGATAGCTTTGAAGCTTGAAAATATATTCTTTGTGGCTTTGGTTAGAACTCTCCCAGGAAATGGAAGTGAGGGCTTATAGGAAGGAAGCTCATCTCTTGGTGCATCTTCCTTGTCAACTCTCATGGGAGCCTTATTTTCTTTCTTAGCGCCCTTCTCTACCTTAGCTTCATTTTGACTAACCAAAACTTCATCACCCATACCGTATATAAGTTTAGAGATCTCTTCCACATCTTTTTTATGCTTATGCTCATCACTTTTGAGGATGACATTGCAAAAATCCTTGGGGTTAGGTTGGGTTGTGGCCGGTAAAGCTCCACTTGGACTTATTGAACTTGAGGAGGCTTGAGCGACTTTAAGATCACTGGTTTTCACAAGAGAAGCCAAGCTATTGATCTTCTCATTAAGATCACTATACATCTCATCCATCTTGGAATTCATTCCATATAACCTCTTATTCATCTCTAAGGTGCCTTTAGTTTGCCATTCAAGTAGTTGCTTAAGAAGGAGAGTGTTTGGATTTTCCTTAGTGGGTTGGTTTGGTGGTGGGGCTTGGTTTTGGTAGTTTTGATTTGGGAAGTAGGGTTGGTTATGGCTTGGGTAGGTTTGGTATGAGTTTTGGGGTCTTGGTTGGAAGTTGACAAATGGTCTAGGTTGGTAGTTTTGGTACCCTCCTTGGTTACCCAAATAGTTAACCTCTTCTTGAACCACTTCATTACCATCAACACCAATACCCATCTCTTGATGCCTTTGTTGATACCCATCAAACTCTCCCACATAGTTGACCGGTCTTTGGTTTAAGAGAAACACTTTACTCATCTTGTCAACCTTCTCATAAAACTCCTTCAAGCCTTTGTCTTGGGTACCAGACTCTCTTAAGTCCCTATCATAGTCACCACCATATCAAGCATCACTTTGAGCCAAGTTCTCTATCAATAGTTCTCCTTGGCTTTCATTTAAGTTTTCAGAACTCCAATAGCTTGTCTCGTCCAAATCTCGCCTATACTTCTCAAGGGTTCCTCTATAAAATATGCCCAAAAGATTCTCTTTGGAGATACCATGATGAGGATAACTTCTTGTGTACCCCTTAAGACGCTCTCATGCTTCATATAGACTTTCTTGACATCCTTGCTTGAAGCTCATGATGTCGTTTCTAAGCTTGGTGATCTTTTGCATGGGGAAGAACTTGGTGAGAAATTCCTTCTTGCATAAATCCCAACTAGATACAAGCTCCGAAGCTATGTTCTTCTCCCATTGAGAAGTCTTGTTCATTAGAGAGAAAGGAAACAAAATCATCTTGATAGACTCTTCGGGCACACCATTCATCTTAACGGTTCTACAAAGCCGCTCGAATTGATCAAGATGATCTAGAGGGTCTTCCAATGTCATCCTATTGTACCTTTCGTTTTGCACCGTGTTGATCACGCTCGACTTGATCTCGAAGTTGTTGGCGGCAATGGAAGGTGTTGGGATTCCCACTGGTATGTCTCTAGCGTTTGGGTCATCAAAAGCCATAATAGGTTTAAGCCCCGGTTGTCCATTAAGCGGTGCTTGTTGTGGAATGCTCGGTGGAGGTATTGGAGGGTCATCCATTCCTAAACGTTTCAAATGATCAGCAAGCTCCCTAGCTCTTCGCTCTCTAGCTTCTCTTCTATTCTCCCTCCCTAGTTTACCCAAATCCAAAACACAATCATGAAGTTTTCCTCGTTGACTTCGCCTTTGCAATACACCTAGAAATCACAAAAGAAACACCAAGAGAAACGATTAGTGTTAGTATCAAAATAAAGAAAACAAAAGCTTAGTCTCGAATTGGAATAAAATCCTAATGGTTAATTGCTCATTTGTCCGGCAACGGCGCCAATTTGATAAAGCGGATTTTGCAATCCAAGGTTATCAAATAACTTTTTGTCTGTTGTGGCACAAAAGGTATCAATCCCACAATGAAATGAGTTTAACTCACTAGGACTACGAATTTCAAGTTTTAATCTAAGCAAATAAAGAGTTTGTTGTTTGAAAACCAATTCAAATGAAAACAAGGCGAGAAATAAGGAAAACGGTTTGAAAATTCAAATAAAGAAAGTCAAATTTTTGGGAAATGAAAGATGCATAGGGAGATTGAATTCTAACCAATGGAGCTTGATTCTAGCTCTTAGAACTAAACCATCGGTCTAGGAGCACTAATCTAGACTAATCCCTTTATCAATCATCCAATAATCAATAACTTTCCTTAGCTACCGAGATGATCAATAAGCATGACTAACAATCCTAACTAACCACCAATCATCCTAATGAACTATTCTCATAGGCTAGAAATACTAAGTACATTGATAATTTGGTTCAAGCATTTTAACAAACACCTTGTGGGCATGAAAATGTTTAAGCTCTAGATTAACAATTTCTTGCCTAATCTAGCGTTAAGATCACCTATCAAGCATTGAATCTAAGAGTTACAAGCCTAAACTCCACTAACTATCTATCAATCATCCTAGATCTAACATTCCCAAAAGTCCTAAAATGACTACTCACTCATCATAATGAAAACACAAATCAATTGGTTTGATTGGTGCATAATCATGATTAAGAGAAGAACATTAGAAAGATTTAAGAATAGAAAGAGATTTGATAAATTGAATCATACAAAGTATTCTTAGATCTCATAAATTCATTCCCACCATTATGTCCCAGGCATTAGTTGTCGGGTACCTATATACATGTATGGCGATGATTATACTCAGCTGAAAGTGGCAGAGAGCTAGATGTTATGATTCAGCAAGTTAAGTTTCTCATAGAACATCAAGAATCTTGCAGTTATAGAATCATGGGTGGCGTTTGTGAATCCATCAAAGATGTGGTTTAAGAAACAAAGCTCGTAACCAAGGGGTGCATTGGGAACCTATCTATCATGTACACCATTTTATTTCATATATTGCTTTGTACACACATAAGTGTACAACCTGCGCTGAACAACCATAAGTATACAACATGCTCTGAAAAAAATTTGATAATCCTCTTTATTTTTTTTTTTTGCAAAGAAAAAATCAGTTTCACTTTTCCTATACCAAAATATACTCGTTATATTTTGTACACCACTCTATCCTATACATAATTTTATCTTATCCATCGTACGATATATTATGTACACTCGTATTTTTCTTATACCCCACGAGAGTACACCTGCAATGGAATACCACAATTTTTTTTGTATATCTCTCTATCATGTACACCATTTAATCTCGTACACTGCTTTATTTCATATATTTCTTTGTACACCCATAAGTGTACAACATGCTCTGTACACCTCTCTAATCTCGTATATCGCTCTGTACACCCATAAGTGTACAACACCATCTGTACACCTCTCTATCTTGTACACCATTTTAATTCCATTCATTGTTCTGTACACCCATAATGGTACAACCCGCTTTGTACACTTCTCTATCTTGTATACCATTTTATCCTCTACAATTCTATTATGTAGACCATGAGTGTATGACATGCCCTGTACATCGACGTCTTTACACCAACATTTGTACTATGATGCTTATAAATAATTATGACAGTTTTAACAAAATCTGAAATCAACTCCAAAACCAAATCAACTCCAAAATCTGAAATCAAATTCTTAAATATGGATCAACTCCTCATCCAACAATGTTCAAATTATGAACATGTCATAGGTGTACACACAGAGTATGTACACTTGTAAGGTGTACATATCTTTCTGTACACCTATGGTTTATACATTTTTGTCCCATGTATGTATATATACTTTATGAGGTGTACATATGTATTTGTACACCATGTAGAGTACACGTCTGAGGTGACGTTGTACACTTTTGGTTTGACCCATGTAAGGTGATGGGCCATGTACAAGCCTGAATCTGTACACTTATTGAGGTGTACACATGAAACTGTACAGTTATGAAATGTAAGATATGTGAAGTTGGCATTAAATAGTTCGTGTTATAAAATTATGAACAATGTTCAAAATTTGAATTTTTGAACAACAAAATAATTATGACAGTTTTAACAAAATCTGAAAGCAACTCCAAAACCAAATCTGAAATCAAATTCTTAAATATGGATCAACTCCTCATCCAACAATGTTCAAATTATGAACATGTCATAGGTGTACACACAGAGTATGTACACTTGTGAGGTGTACATATCTTTTTGTACACCTATGTTCTATACATTTTTGTCCCATGTATGTATGTATACTTTATGAGGTGTACACATGTATTTGTACACCGTGTAGTGTACACGTATGAGGTGACGTTGTACATTTTTGGTGTGACCCATGTAAGGTGATGGGCTCCGTACAAGCCTGTATCTGTACACTTATTGAGGTGTACACATGAAACTGTACACTTATGAAAGATAAGATATGTGAAATTGGTCTTGAATAGTTCGTGTTTGTTTGACGTTAGTGATTAATGTCTATTAAAGTTTAATAGACATTAATCTCTAACACCTAAGAAATTATGAAATGCTAACACCTAAGACTGAAACAGTGAGAAACTTCACTGTCGTCTAGTTATGAAATTAAGTACTAGTTTATTGGAAATATGAAATTATGATAGGTTAGACAAGTTCTGAAATTATGAACAATGTTCAAAATATGAATTTTTGAACAACAAAATAATTATGACAGTTTTAGCAAAATCTGAAATCAATTTCAAAACCAAATCACCGCTTGATTCATACATCGTTTTGTATGTCCATAAGTGTACAACACACTCTGAACACCCTAAAAGTTAGGTCTAGGCAAAAAAAATCTAGAACCGAATAACCTAACCGAACCCGATCCAAAAAAGTAATACCGAACTCTAACCGGTACTAACAAAATACCCGAATGAGTCTTAAACTCATATATCCAAAAAACCGTAACCGAACCCGTACCGAACCGAGAACCGAATGGGTACCCGAAATATCCGAAATATAATTATATACCTAAAAATATTAATTATATTTATACTTTATATAATCCAATTACCAAAAACAAAAATTATAAACCCGAAAATATCAAAATTTTAGACTAAAATAACCAAAAGTACACAAAATAACCGACATATCCAAAAGTTTTTAGTTATATTTATGAAATTTTCATTAAATTTTATTCAAATTTAACTGATTTAAAATTTTCTCTCAATATTTCGGGTATCCGAATCCGACCCGAACCCACATGGAACCGAACCGAACCCGAACTGAAAACTATAAATACCCGAATGGGTATTAGGTCTCCAAACCCGAAATACCCGAAAAAGATCCAACCCGAACCCGAACGTCCATGCCTACTATAAGTGTATAACATGCTCCATACACATCTCTATCTTGTACACCATTTTAATCTCATACACCGCTTTATTTCGTACATTGATATGTACACCCATAAGTGTACAACACGCTCTGTACACATCTATATCATGTACACCATTTTAATTTCGTGCATTGCTATGTACACCTATAAGTGTACAACACGCTCTGTACACCTCTCTATCTTGTACACCATTTAATCCCCTACGATGCTCTATTTGTACACCATTTTTATCATGTAAACCGCTCTATTTTGTACACCATGAGTGTTCGACAAGCCCTGTACATCGACGTCCGTACACCATTTTATCCCCTACTCTTCTATTTTCATATCTTGTTTCCGATTCAATTACTTTCTCATTTGATGCTTTTGGAGATAGCAATTGTGTTTTAGAATGCTTTTATGAGATAAATCCATGTAAGTTTGCTCTACCCAAAACACCAAAAGTATTTATTTACACGTTTACTTTGTTAATAACAAGCAATGTAATGTTTGGAAACGCAGGGATCTTTACGTAGCTTACATCAAAGCTGGCTTACAACGCTAATAAAGAAACCGGTCCAGTCCCGGTTTGCTTTGATTCACTACCATTGAAGCCGCCTTCTATACTACATGCATGTTAAAAGACAAGTTTTACTTGATGCATTTTCGTTATGCACATCGAAAAAAACTCTCTCGAATTGAAAGCTTTCTGATGAATGATGATGAAGATGAAACTTTCTAGTCAATCATACTAAATTTGGAATTGTATTAGCTTTTCTTTTTCCCAAATTTTTTGTTTAATGTTGTTTTTGCAAACATCCGAAAAAGTAATCTCATAGAATTGAAGAAGGTACAAAAAAAAGACTTAAGCTACTCGGGGCTTCTTCTTCTTGGTCTTCTTGTAAGCCTTATGCCACGTCTTATAAGTGCCCTTAGTCTTCTTAGAGTTCTTCTTTGGCTCAGGATCTGCGATTTCGTCAGCTTCATCATCCTCTTCATCTTTGTCTCCTCCTATATGAAACAGATCTTCCTCTACCTCTTCATCAGAACTCAACACAAAATCCTCCACCACATCATCTTCTCATGCGCCTTCCTCATTCTGCTGCTTCTCTGTTTTACTCTTCCTACCTCTCTTCCTTTTCTTCTTTTTCATCTCCTCTTCCTCCGATTCTTTTTCTCTGTCAATTACAGATTAACTTTAGGCTATAGGCGTAGGAGACAGACAACCAGATTCAGCTCCTATCTAGATTCCCCAGGCTAACCAAGCCACCTGTAAATATCTAACAATACACAAAAGAGCCGACCAGACCACCTAATCTAAAATTGGCTATATTTGGGGACTTGATTTTGAAAGAACAACCCCTACTCGCACCATAAACTACCTAATCAATCGGGTGATTTACGATAAGGAACTCAGATATGTATGCATTTTTTAAGAAGAAGAAATACATACTTGGCGTCACTTCCCGGTAACCAGGATTCAACTGAAAGCATCAGCACCCTTTTCGCTCCTATCTGCATCATCTTCCTCATCACTGCTTGATGCGTTTTTCCCAAAGACAGCTGAGTTCTCTCCTACAATAACACTGGAGAAACCAAATGGATTATTATAAGCAGTCAAATAAACACTATGGAGCAAAGTCATTAAAAGATAAATACAAGTGATCAATTTTAGAGGCATTTAACTCACTCTGATTCCACCAGCGATTCATTTCTTTTCTGGGCTCTTTGGC
>VBRH01001989.1:0-10137 GCA_014578085.1 Cardamine resedifolia
TACTCAAAGTTCTGCAATAATGGTCACTAGGAAGATAGTTAAGAGCACACAAATGGTTTCAGATCATCATGGATTAAGGTCCTAATTCCCAACAAGTTCTTGACTCAATAAAACTAACTGACCCAAAGAAAATATGAAAAACGACTCAAAGAAAATAAAAGAAGCAAATGATATTAGTAGCAACACCCTCCCCCAGACTTACTTCACACCGTCTCGGTGTGAAAATAAATTAAGAGTAAGGTCAGAAAATAAGTAAAAACAGAAAAGAAAATAGAAATGGATAGTACAATGTTGAAAAAGGTTATGTTACTCTCATTGACTTTCGGTGGTGGCAGGGGAGTCACTGCCCTCTTCTTCATCGTCATGAACCGGCGTTTCAGCGCCTCTCTGTCTCCTACACGACTGAGGTTGAAAACAACCCCGTGAAACCATTGATAAGATCCTACGCATAAGGCTGTTGTTCTTCCTCTGAGACTCTACTATCCAACACAATTTCTCGTCATGATCCGCATCGTCTTCTAGATGTGGCAGTATGAACTCGCTCTGGTCATAGCGGCGGGTGGGCGGTGGTGCGGTCCTTAAGTCTGGCATCTCCTCATCCTCCAGGTGAGGCTGAGAAGCTCGGAAGAGCTTCCTCGTCTGTTTCCGTGTTTTAGATTTACGAAAAAATCTCCTTCGTGCCTGAGTAGGTGCTCAGTCCTGAGTAGGTGCTCCGTCTGCTCGCCTCTGTTATGTTTTTTTTTTTTTTTTTTTTTTTTGGTGTTTACTTGAAACACATAGAACTAAAACAAAAAATTAGAAACAAAAGAAATCGAATTGAAATCGAATTGAATTATAAACCTCCCACCAAGCGCTTGGTTTAAGTCACTAGCTTGACTTGGTTAGCCATTTAGGCATGAGGAACATCGCCTAAGGGGAAAGATTCTCCTTGTGCGATGGTTGATTTAGCAAGATATGGGTTGAGACGCTGACCATTAATAACAAACTCAGTTCCTGTAGTATCCAACAACACTACAGCTCCATAGGGACGAACTTCCTTGATGATGAATGGTCCGGACCATCTCGATCTTAACTTCCTGAGAAACAGCTTCAAGCGGGAGTTGTACAGCAGCACTTGATCGTTTGGTGCAAAGTTTCTGGTGATGATCCTCTTGTCGTGATAAGCTTTTGTCCTCTCCTTGTAGATCTTCGAATTTTCATAGGCCATGTGCCTAATTTCTTCCAACTCATGAAGCTGCATGGTTCGCCTATCGAAAGCAGATTTGGCGTCAAAGTTTAGTTGCTTCACAGCCCAAGCCGCCTTGTATTCTAGTTCCACAGGGAGATGACATGATTTTCTATACACCAAGTGAAAAGGTGTTATTCCCAATGGTGTCTTGTAGGCGGTTTTGTATGCCCAAAGAGCATCATCTAACTTTGCAGCCCAGTCTTTCCTTGTAGTGCTCACAGTCTTTTGCAGGATACTCTTGATCTCTCTGTTGGAGATCTCGACCTGTCCACTCGTTTGGGGTGATAGGGCGTCGCGACCTTGTGCTTAACACCATTCTTCTTCAAGAGATTTTCAAAGATCTTGTTGATAAAGTGGGAACCTCCATCACTTATCACTACACGAGGCACGCCAAATCTGGGAAATATCACCGATTTGAACATCTTCACCACTACTCTAGCATCGTTTGTGGGAGCAGCCAACGCCTCAACCCACTTAGATACGTAATCAACGGCTACCAAAATATATTGGTTCCCATATGATGATGGGAATGGACCCATAAAGTCGATCCCCCATACATCAAAAACCTCCGCTTCAAGTATGAAGTTCTGTGGCATTTCGTTCCTTCTTGAGATATTCCCTTGTCTCTGGCATGTATCACACTTAGAGATAAAAGTGTGTGCATCTCTGAATATCGTGGGCCACCAGAAACCGGCTTGTAAGAGCTTAGACACTGTCTTAAAAGTGGCGAAGTGCCCAGCATAATTCAATCCATGACAGTGAAACAAAATCCCAAGAATTTCCTCATTAGAAACATAGCGTCTAAAAACTCCATCTGAGCAATGCTTGTACAAGTAGGGTTCATCCCAAAAGTATCGCCTTATATCTCGCAGAAACTTCCTCTTCTTACCCGAAAAAATCTTCAGGCTCTTTCTCAGCAGCCAAGTAGCTAGCGATATCTCCAAACCATGGGAAAACTCTGTTTCTCCCCGTAGAAATCAAACCGCAGAGTCGACCTGGAGCGGGTGCTTCAGTCTTGAGCAAGTATTTCAGTGCCGCGTGATCTACATGCATAATTACCTTCGACCCAACAAGGTAGGATCGGAACTTCTCAAAAGCAAACACAACCGCAAGAAACTCCTTTTCTGTTGTGGCATATCGGCATTGAGTTTCATCAAGAGTGCGGCTGGCGTAGTAGATCACATGCAGCCTCTTGTCTTTCTTTTGATCCAAAACCGCTCCTACACCATAGTCACTAGCATCAGTCATCACCTCAAAAGGCAAACTCCAATCTGGTGGTTGCACAATAGGAGTACTGATCAAGGCGCCTTTGATTGTGTAAAACGCCTCTAAGCAAGCACTATCAAATTCGAACTTGACTTCTTTACATAGCAACTGAGTTAGAGGCCTCGCTATCTTGGAAAAATCTTTAATAAACCTTCGGTGGAACTCGGCATGTCCCAGAAAACTCCTTATTTCTTCATCCTTAGCCATCTTTAGACCTGTAATGACTCAAAACAAAACTAAAGGACTCGATAAAGACTAAAAAAAGACTTGAAAGTAACTGTTAGAATGCGTCAAAAACGTAACACATCATGCTTCCCTAAGAATTTCCTGCCTCATCACGTCATCCTTCGGTATACACACCCTACCATTCAGCAATATGGTCCCATTGCTGGAAACTTCATATTCAGACTTCTCTACTCTGGAAGCCTTAACCAACTCTGGATCCAGCTCCTGTGCAACCCGTACTCTGCTAAGAATATTAGCCTGATTGGCCGCCTCAAAACACAGCTGCTCTGACTCCTCAGACACAACACACAACCGCAAGACACTCACCATGCCCACTAGGGTCTCAGCATCCCCCTTCGTGTCTAATATAACCCGCCTCCTGCTCAATGCATCAATAACGAGATTAGCTTTTCCAGGATGGTATGCTATCTCCAGATCGTAATCTGCGACCAACTTCATCCTGCGTCTCTACCTCAAAGTCAGCTCTGGCTAAGTAAAGATGTATTTCAGACTTTTGTGGTCCGTAAACACCGGAACCTTCCCGCCATACAAGTATGATCTCCAAAACTTTAGTGCAAACACCACGACTGCCATCTCTAAATCGTGAGTAAGGTAATTGCACTCATGCTTTCTCAACTACCGAGAAGCATAAGCGATCACCCTCCCCTGCTGCATAAGAACATAACCGAGTCCGAACCTGGACGCTTATGTGTACACAACATACGGCTCCTGTAGCTCTAGCAAAGCCAACACAGGCATGCTAACCAACATCTCCTTGAGCTTTATAAAGCTCTCCTCACACTGCTGCGACCACACAAAAAGAACGTCCTTTCTTGTTAGCTTACTCATAGACTGAGCCATGCTAGCAAAACCATTGAAAAACCTTTCGTAGTAACCAGCCAACCCAAGGAAACTTCGGATCTCCATCGCATTCCTCGGTCTCGGTCACTTCTCAATAGCACGAATCTTTTTTGGATCCACTGAAACCCCGCTTTTCGATAACAACATGACCCAGAAAACCAATCTCCCGCTCCCAAAAATTACACTTGCTAAGCTTAGCAAACAACTGCTGCTCCCGTAGCTTCTCTAAACCTCTCCGCAAATGTTCATCGTGCTCCTCAGGACTCTTGGAATACACCAGGATGTCATCGATGAAGATTATGATAAATTCATCCATATACTCCTGGAAGACTCCGTTCATCAACCTCATAAATGTAGCTGGCGCATTAGTCAACCTGATTGACATTACCACAAACTCGTAGTGTCCGTACCTCATCCTGAAAGCCATCTTCTGGATATCCACCTCATCTATGGGAATCTGATGGTACCCAGACGCCAAGTCGATCTTAGAGAACCAAGTAGCTCCTGTCAACTGATCTAGCAACTCATCAATCCTCAGCAAAGGGTACTTGTTCTTCATGGTAACATGGTTAAGCTCCCATTAATCAATGCATAACCGGAAACTCCCGTCCTTTTTCTTCACAAAAAAAAACCGGCGCTCCCCACGGTGAACTACTCGGCCTAATAAACCCCATTTTCCAGCAGATCTTCCAACAGCTTCTTGCCCGCCCGCTCAAAAACAACTCGGCCTCTGTGACAATCGAGATGAGCCACAAACTTCCCAAGCTAGTACGTGCCCAAAATGACGTCATACAACTCCACCCGACACACAATCAAATCAGCCGGCATCAACTCCCCAACGATGAGAATGTCAACGTCATCACAACCTTGAGTTCTCATCAAACGACCCCAACAACTCTCACGACTCCGAATAATCACCAGACAGTTCCTGGATCCCACTCTCAGACACCCAACCTGGTGTAATGAAACTGTGAGATGCTCTAGAGTCGAACCAACCACAGCATCCAGAACTACCGAAACAACTCCTCCTGGCACGACATTAACTCCATGTGACGCCACCGTAGCAGAAGACGGTATCGCAGCTAGTAACCGTTCCAAAATTTGGGCCAGCAGCCCAAGTACAGCCCCCATATATCGGGTTCAGATCTGCCCCCAACTCCACTGTGACACTCTGCGCCACCCTCTCCTCAGGAACTTCCTCCGCCCTGCCAGCTCTGCCAGCTCGGGCCGCTCGGCCTCCACGGCGAGCTGGGCCACCACGACCACTTCTGAGGGGCCTACCAACTCTGCCTAGATTAACCATCCTTAAGAAAAAAAACAACCAACGAATTGCTAATCTTTACTACAAAATTAGCAAATCAACAACACAACAAGGAAGTCTTACCGCGGAACCATTACCGGCTGGAAAGGATGACATACCCCGACCCCCACAATAAGCGAAACAAATCTACGGCTAACAACAATTGAATGACACTCGATTCACAACATACAACCATTTCAGCACAGCAAAAAATCTAACAGTCCTAGAAACAACTCCACTCTGATACCAAATTAAAACGCCCGACCCGTTTTTTTTTTTTTTAATTCCCATAAATACTAAAAACCCCCAGCGGCAAAAATCAATTAAATAACTCAACCATAAAACAGCATTCAACGATTTATTATAACCCAATAAATTTGCAATTCCAATAACTAAGAACCTAACGGTTTACAGAAATTCAACAATAACAAACAACCAGCAGTAAATAAATAAATAAAATAACCCTCCCAGTATGTTCTCTCATTCCATGAGCTCCAGCTATTAGTCTTTATCTTTCCTTTTACCTGCGCCATTATGAATAGATGCAATCAGTATTTAATAAATACTGAGGAGGCGATCAACCCGTCAACAAGGTCAATAACAGACAGACGACTACAAATAAATTTTTTCTGGCATAATAATATGCTCGGGATTCGATAAACAGCAAAAACAGCAATTTATTAAATTATTTTCACACCAAGATAATTAATTAAAAACAACCAAATCAATATTTAAATAAAATCAACCAAGCAGCAACTAAATTATTTTTACACCAAAATAATTAATTAAAATCAGCAAAAGCATCATATAAATAAAAAACAACCAAGCAGCAATTAAATTATTTTTACACCAAAATAATTAATTAAAATCATCAAAAACAATATTTAAATAAAATCAACAAAGTAGCAAATAAATTATTTTTACACCAAAATAATTCTTAAAATCAACTGAACAACAATTTATTTATGGCAAATGAATTCAGCAATTTTTCGGGATTTAATTAACATACCAACGATTTTTTTAACGCTACATCAATTACCAAAAATCACAGAAATAAATCTCACGTAAAAATTAGACCAGAAAACTCTGTAAGTCCAGTCCGACCACGGTACTGCACTCACCTTAGCCAAGCACAAAAATTTTCGCGACAAAATTCTGCAATTTTCTGGAACTCCCCGGGATGAATAAATCTAGATTTCCAACGTAACCTAACAATTAATAATAAAATATTATATTTACAATACCACTACCAATATGATTATTACAAAACGACAAAACAAAACCTCATCACATCATCAACTCTGCAACTATCCAATGGAGTGAGCTCACCACCATGGCACCACCGGCACACACGACCTCGGGCCTCACGACTCGCCACAACCACTCTCTGTCGCACCACTGATCAAACTATCGCCGTCCACATCGCTCAACCCTGATTTGATCTGATCATCTAACATCAGCTCATACTCTTTTCTTATTTGCAGCATCTACTGTGTAACTAACTACACCGTCACATTTGACATGATTGTTTTCCGTAATATGATAATGTTTGGTTGCAATAACCATAGTGCCAAAAGCAGTGTTAAAGGCATGTGTCGACAAGTCTTTAGAGACAAGCCTAAATAATTTAATTTGTACTTTTTTGGGTTTCCTTCCATATGAGCAGCAACTTCTTTTTTGTTGGAGATGGGCCGAATACAACTTAAACTCGGCCCAAATCCGATCAAATCCATTGCAGAAGATAAGAAAAGCTCATGAAGCCCACTAAAGAAAGCGAATTAAGGCGGTGAAATTTTTTTATAAATAGCAAGCACCTCCGTACGTGAACAATAATAAAAAACTAGAAAGAGAATCCAGAACACGTAATACAATCTTAATCGTCCTCAGCTCGGCACATAAAACCTTAGTTCGTCATAACACGACCTCAACTCGTTATAAATATTTAACTAGATCTCAATTAGAACTTGTAACTAGTTTGGCATCTGATTTTTTTTTGTTTTTGGGCTCCTGAACAACTCTATAAATTCTTGGATTTACAGGTTCATTCAAATAATCCCATCAACTCTCACGACTCCCGAATGATCACAAGACAGCTCCTGGATCCCACTCTCAGACACCCAGACCGGTGTAATGAAACTGTGAGATGCTCCAGAGTCGAACCAACCACAGCATCCAGAACATCCGAAACAACTCCTCCTGGCACGACATTAACTCCATGTGGCGCCACCGGAGCAGAAGCCAGTACCGCAGCCAGTAACCGCTCCAAAAGTTGGGCCAGCAGTCCAAGTAAAGCCCCCATTGGGTTCAGATCTGCCCCCAGCTCCACTGTGACACTCTGCGCCACCCTCTCCTCAGGAACTTCCTCCCCTCTGCCAGCTATGCCACCTCGGCCACTCGGCCTCCACGGCGAGCTCAGCCACCACGACCACTTCTGAGGGGCATACCAACTCTGCTTAGATTAACCATCCTTAAGAAAAAGAAAACAACCAAAGAATTGCTAATCTTAACTACCTTTTTCTATTTTTTTTTTTTTTGAAATGAGTGCTTTCGAAATAACATATCATTGGAACCGTGAGGACCTACAACGCCGATAATACCTTTTCAGAAAGCCCCATGAAATAACTACGAAATGGCAACGACGAGTAAATCAACCGGCCTCTTTCGAGCCAAATTTTGGCATCTAGATGCTTTTTAGGTGCTTTTTATTATTTAGACCAAAATAGAGATCCTAAAACTTGTTTTACGACTAAATAAGGAGTGTTTATCATGTTTTCCGTGTTTGTAAACACTTCGGAAACATTCTTTTATGTCTCAATTAGTTAAGTGGGACCAACGATGAGATGCTCCTAGAGCTCGATCGAAAAGATATATTCGATTGCGTGGTAAGTACGAACGGGTGCGATCATACCAGCACTAATGAACTGGATCCCTTCAGAACTCCGTATTTAATCGTGCTTGGGCGAGAGTAGTACTAGGATGGGTGATCTCTCGGGAAGTCCTCGTGTTGCACCCCTTTCTCTATTTTGTTTTTTTGGTTTTTTTTTGTAATGAGTGCGTTCGAAACAACGTATCTTTGGAACCGTGAGGACCTACGGTGCCGATAATACCTTTTCGAAAAGCCCCATGAAATAACTACGAAATGGCAACAGCGAGTAAATCAACGTCTTTCGAGCCAAATTTTGGCGTCTAGATGCTTTTTAGGAGCTTTTTTTATTATTTGGACCAAAATAGAGATCAAAAAACTTGTTTTAGGACCAAATAAGGAGTGTTTATCATGCTTTCCTTGTTTGAAAACACTTAGGAAACATTCTCTAATGTCTCAGTTAGTTAAGTGGGATAACTGATGAGATGCTCGTAGAGTTCGATCGAAAAGATATATTCGATTGCGTGGTTAGTACGAACGGGTGCGATCATACCAGCATTATGCACCAGATCCCATCAGAACTCGGCAGTTAAGCGTGCTTGGGAGAGAGTAGTACTATGATGGGTAACTTCCCGGGAAGTCCTTGTGTTGCACTCCTTTTTCTATTTTTGTTTTTTTAATTTTTGTAAGGAATGCTTTCGAAACAATGTATATTTGGAACCGTGAGGACCTACGGTCTCGATAATACATTTTCGGAAAGCCCCATGAAATAACCACGACATGGCATCGACAAGTAAATCAACCGGCCTCCCGGGAAGTCCTCGGGTTGCACCCTTTTTAAATTTTTTTTAATTAATTTTTTTTTCTAATGAGTGGTTTCGATACAACGTATCTTTTGAACCGTGAGAAACTACGGCGCCAATAATACATTTTCGGAAAGCCCCATGAAATAACCACGACATGGCAACGGCGAGTAAATCAACATGCTTCTTTTGAGACAAATTTTGGCACCTAGATGCTTTTTAGGAGCCTTTTTATTTTTTGGACCAAAATAGAGATCCAAAAACTTGTTTTAGGACCAAATAAGGAGTGTTAATCATGTTATTCGTGTTTGTAAACACTTCAGAAACATTCTTTAATGTCTCAATTAGTTAAGTATGACCAACGATGAGATGCTCCTAGAGTTCGATCAAAAAGATATATTCGATTGCGTGGTAAGTACTAACGGGTGCGACAATACCAGCACTAATGCACCAGATCCCATTAGAACTCCACAGCTAAGTGTGCTTGGGTGAGAGTAGTACTAGGATGGGTGACCTCCCGGGAAGTCCTCATGTTGCACCCCATTTTTTTATTTTTTTATTTAATTTTTTTGTAAGGATTGCTTTCGAAACAATGTATCTTTGGAAGCGTGAGGACTTATGGCACCGATAATACCTTTTCGGAAAGCCCAATAAAATAACAACCACATGGCAACGGCGAGTAAAATAACCGGCCTCTTTCGAGTACAATTTTGGGGTCTAGATGCTTTAAGGAGATTTTTTATTATTTGGACGAAAATAGAGATCCAAAAATTAGTATTAGGAATAAATAAGGAGTGTTTATCATGTTTTCCGTGTTTGTAAACACTTCGGAAACATTCTTTACTGTCTCAATTAGTTAAGTGGGACCAACGATAAGATGCTCCTAGAGTTCGATAAAAACGATATATTTGATTGCGTGGTAAGTACTATCGGATGTGATCATACCAACACTAATGCACCAGATCCCATGAGAACTCCGCAGTGAAGCGTGCTTGGGCGAGAGTAGTTCTAGGATGGGTGACTTCCCAAGAAGTCATAGTGTTCCGCCCCTTTTTCTGTTTTTATTTTATTTTTTATTTTATGTAGGGAGTGCTTTCAAAACAATGTATCTTTGGAACCGTGAGGACCTACAACACCGATAATACCTTTTCGGAAAGCCCCATGAAATAACTACGACTTGGCATCGGCGAGTATATCAACCGGCCTCTTTCGAGCCAAATTTTGGCGTCTAGATGATTTTTAGGAGTTTTTTTATTATTTGGACCAAAATAGAGATCCAAAAACTTGTTTAATGACCAAATAAGGAGTGTTTATCATTTCCGTGTTTGTAAACACTTCGGAAACATTCTTTACTATCTCAATTAGTTAAGTGAGATCAACGATGATATGCTCCAAGAATTCGATTGAAAAGATATACTTAATTGAGTGGATCCCATCAGAACCAGCACTAATGGGTGCGATCATACCAGCACTAATACACTGGATCCCATCAGAACTACGCAGTTAAGCGTGCTTGGGCGAGAGTAGTACTAGGATAGATGACCTACCGAGAAGTCCTCGGGTTGTACCCCTATTTCAATTTTTTTTTTTT
>VBRH01001991.1:1563-13294 GCA_014578085.1 Cardamine resedifolia
TATATATATATCTGAACTTTAAGAAGAAGAAAAAATGAAATGTTTATTTAAAATTTTAAATATTGTCCCTATAATATTGTAAGCAGAGAAATGCTGTAAGGAAACGCAATGAGTCCGGCAAATGCAGCCTTTGCCACTAGTATATTAGATGCTTCTGTGCCGTGGACATTGTCCCAGTACACATACCGTCTTCGAACCGGACAAACCGGTTCATTTGTCGCACAAAGTTCTTCTCCTGGTTTTACCGTACAACAACTCTTGTCTGTTACCAAAAACCCTACAAAAATAAGTGATATAATTATGATTAAATTATAGGAACACCATCGAAAAAACAGCTTATTTTTAAAAGCATTTTGTTGCAATTACTTTTGGGTAAAAAAAATGTAATGAATCCAACTCACCTAAGGCGAGATACGTAAGAGTATTTTGGCTGGTAAAGAGATCGACGAAAGTAAACTTAGTATCAACATAGTTTCTGTTAAATTCATAGACGAGAGCTCTGAGTTTTCTGTTGAAAGGTTCGACTGCTTCGTTCACTTGAGCAGCGCAGCCGTAACCACCACCATGGGACGCGATCATACGCGGTGTGCACCCGAGCCTACTTACCCCAAACACCGCCACCTTCCTTGCTCCTAGGACGTACATTGACTATACACAATATGTATCTTTATATTAATGTACTTAAAAGATATATGATTAGCTATATATATATAAGTTGTTGTACAAAACAAAAAGCAATATAAGTTAGAGAAATAGATCCAATCTACTCCATCATTTCTACCATTTTTTATCAAAATAATAATATAGCAGTATGCTTTTTTTATTTACGTAATGTAGCAATTATTCAATTTCCCTTTTTCCTACAATATTCAAATACGTCTGGTCTCTTATTTGAGTATTAAATGACCTATGCCAAAGTAATAATAAAAGTTTAGAAAATACTACCAAAACAATATTTTAAAATTAATTTTAAGCGATTTATAATATAATAATTTAAATTTAATCTTGAACAATGAAAAATCAACTTTTTAACAGGATCGGCGTAAACAAAAAAAGGTATATACATAATGTAAAAGTTTATGTAATAGTCAGATTTTAATATCTGTAATTCTATATTACTTTTTTTCTTAAAATCTTAATTAGGCATATATTATATGTAGTCGTACCTTCAAATAAGAGCGATAACGTCGAATGAGAGAATCAGCATATTCTTCGAAACTGTACTTGCGATTGGTAATATACGGAGCCGGCATAAAATAGTTGTTGAGATAATCATTGCTTCCAATATTAATTGTGTATAAACACTTCTTTAGCTTCTCCGGTGGAACGTTCGCCGTCGTAATTATCTCCCGGTGATTCTTTATTTGTTCTTTAAAACTGATTCTACCACCCTATATCATCAAAAAGAATATATCATAAATTAATCAATAAGTAATTTAGTCTTCTCAGTTGAAGCAATATTATATACGGTTATAAAGTCCCCTGTTAAAAAGAATAAACCCAAATGATTAGTTCCATGGAATTATTCTTAGTCACCTAATAAGCTAATACATTTATATAATTTCATTAACAAAAAAAAAAACATTAATAAAATATTTTAAATTTGATTCCTTGTGGTTCATGCTGCTTATTTAATTTGATACAAAAGAATTAAGGTTTCTTTAAGGTGATCAATCACATGATTAGGTATACGTTACCTGGAATGAAAACTCATTGATTATTATGTTCATTCACCTAACGCATTTCTAATATTATGTTAAACATTATTCCTGGCGATTCATATATATTGCCTAGCTATGAGCCTAAGCTTTTTAATTAAAAATCTAACGAATTACAGCTTTTTTTTGTGTTTACATTTTTACATTTAAATAAATGTGTTATCAGAGAACATAACATTTAAGTGCTTTTATCAAACAATATTTGAAATTTGTAAACACAAACGCATGAATAAAGCGCTTGTGTTTACAGTTTGTAAATAATATTGGATAAAAACTTAGAATATTATGTCTTTTAAAAATTAAACATAACATTTAACTGAGAAATGAAAAAATTATTAGCTCAAGTATTTTGAAACAATCAAGCCATTATTAGAAAGTGCGCTTAGAAAATTTACTTACGAATATGAAATGCCGAAAGGATAAAAAAATGAAAATATATAATGTTTTAGTTAAATCTCTGTCCTTCTTAATTAAGGTTTGTCCCGTTCTTACCAAATGTTGGCTAGTTTCTTCGAGAAGTCCGCCGCCACCAGAAGCGTAGTTTAATCCAATGTGAGCTTGTTCCGGCGATGCTCCGGTAAACGGTGGAATGTAATCATTGAATCTCAATTGCTCAGCTGAAAGAAAACAAATCATTCAAACTCATATCACAAAAATACATATTATAGTTATTAAAAATAAATATATAAATGATGATGTTAAAAAATTAATTATATATACATTTTACATGTTTTTACAATTCATTATAAAAAAAACTAGTAAAACAAAACTTTATCTATCTAGTCAAACAAGATTTTAATTAGCATATTTTATGACTATTCTTTATAACTACTTAGTTCTTAATATGTTTACCATTTTTTTTAATTATTCCATTCGAAGAATTCTTCTTTTATTCATTTGATACATTAGCTGATAAGAAAAAAACAATACCTACATTCGAAACTTAAAGCTAGGCAAAGAAAATGTTGTGCTATACAGTTTTCTAATTAAAACACTTTATATTTTTCGTAATTTATATGAACAATTTCATCCAAAACAATATTGGCAGAAAAAAGAAACCAAAATTGGAACTAACCGATAATGTCGGGAATATTACGACCATTGCTAAACCGGCCGGTAGGACCTCTAGCAAAATCAATACCATAAGGTGAATAGTTGACTTTGGCCGTAGTATTCAAGTTATTGTTGTTACCATTGTCGAACACAGAGTCTCCAAAGACGAAATAACAAGGCATTCGCTGTCCACGAACTGCATTGGCCATTACAAACGCCGTGGTCGCAAAAGCCCACAACAATGCTTTGAACATTTTACTGGCCATTTTCGGAAATCAATTTACTAGAGAATACAAATGAAGACTTTGAAGAAATGAAAAAATTCTTAAGTCTATATATAAGCATAGGTAGAAAGAGACAGACAGGACGAAGATTCTATTTCAAGGCTATTCAACAGAAAGAGATAATGAAAGGGATGTTAATGGATTTAATTTAATAATAAACAAAACTCTTTAATAGTCAACCATTGTACGTGAGTTGTAATGACAAAAATACAAGCCATCTTAACAGAAAAAAAAACTCGTGGTGTTTTTGAAAAATATTTAAAAATAGTTTTTCCGTTTGATTCTGATAGGTATATTTGACTTCGTGAATAACCTTTTGGTGTTTTATTTTATTTTATTGAATAAAAACGATCACGTCTTAACAAGAAAAGAGATTAGCTTGCAAAGTCGACGCTTTGGACATGTAACATGTTAGTTAATTATTGTGATGATCTTCTAAACTGAGCTGTAGTTTGTTAAAATAGATATCAGTTCGATTATGTCGTGAATCCCATAAAACTAGGGATTTGGTTACATAATATTTTCTTTTCTTTTCTTTTCTTTTGGTTTCATAGTTTTTTCTGTGCAAAAAAAAGAAGAAATATATATATACTAAAATCTCTATAAAATAATATTGTTAGGGCCGAAGTATTTTATTAATGTATACAAAAAATAATTTATCGATAAATTAATAATTATTGATTTATAGAGAGATTTACCTTTTTTTTTAAAATAATATTTTTAGTGAGAAATAAGAAAACAATATTGTGACACCTTTAAATGCAATTACATGTTAAAAACAATTATCACATCTAAAATGATTCATAATTTTTGCGGGCATTTAAAAAGATAATATTAGCATTTTGATGCAGTAAGAAAAAATTATATACGATTTTTAACAAAAATTTAAATTTATGAATAACAAACAATATTAGAGTCATATTTTACTAAATTATATTAGTTATATTAATTTTTTAAGTTAAATAATTATTAATTTATAATATTGATGGAACCATATATTTGTATATGATTTTAAAAAAAATTAGTTTTATTATTTTATTGAATTATGTTAATTATTAAATTGATTTAATTGAAGACCGAAAAATTTATTAATTTATAGCGATTATTAAACTCTATATATGAATAGATGGTGTGACTCAGCAACAACCACAATGACTTGAAAATGGTTAAGAAGTGAAGGCAAAATGTCTTCGCTGCTGAAGAATGACATTCTAAGTTGCGGGAGGTTGTTATATTTCTTTTATTCTCGTTGTAATAATAGAGAAAGTTAGTTTCACGAGCAAGTATATGAAAAATAAAAGTTGGGTCTCTTGAGTTCGAGAGGTACTCATCTGTGGCAGTGTTTTAGGATAATTCGGTTCATGCCTCAGGAAGTTGGCTTTGGAGGAGAATACTCAAGTTTAGGCCTCTTAACATACTTTTTTTTTTATACTTTTTTTTTTATATATACTTTGGCCATACTACAAAAGCCAACACTATAATAATATTGGTAGTTTATTCAAATTTAAGCAAACGGCTCCTTTTTTAATATTACTAACTACATTTGAACCCGCAGTGTATCAATTGTTTAAATATAAATTTGTAGTTATATTTGTTTATTTAATGGTTATAAATATTTATATATTTTTTTAATATATATTTGTAGTATTTTGGTCTTTACGGTTTATAATATATTAGACCGCGATGGACATGCCTGTTAGACCCACATCCAAAAAAGTTATGTCCAGACCCGGCCCGCTAAGCCTAGTGGGTTGCCCGAGGCCTTCATTAATAATATTTTAAATATTAATAAAAATTTAATTTATCGTTTAAAAATTAAAATGAACATTTTTTAAATTTAAAGTCACTTTAAATATTATTTTTTTTGTAAATATTATAACTTTTATACTTTAAATTTCTTTATATTACCACATATTATATTAACTATATAAAAATAATATATTCTATCTATAATATATTTATTTTTATTAAATATTTGTAACCCGCGGACATAATCCGCTAAAATCCGCAACCTGCCTGGACTTGCTCGCAAGGCTCACCCTTTAATGGACCTAATATTTTTGTGTCCATACCCGTCCCGTAGCGGATCGTACCGAGCTAAGCCTGCGGATTTAAGCCCGGTTAGACACCCCTAGATGTGGAATGTTTAACAAACACTTTTTTTTTATCGATTGAGTAATATATGTTCATTTTTAAAAATTTGAATCACTATATATGCTTTAAATTTCTTGTAAATATTACAACTTTTATACTTTAAATTACTTTATATTATCACATATTATATTAAATATATATAATTAATATATTATATATAATATATTTATTTTTATTAAATATTTGTAGCCCGCGGGCTGATCTGCTAATCCGCAGACATAATCCGCAAAAGTGATAGGAGCATCATAATTCATAATATTAAAATCTAACTATTAGATAAGGAAATAATTGTATTTAGATATAATGATTGTATAAATTAATTAGAGATTGGTTGAATATAAAAATAGGTAAAATATTGTTTGGATACTTGTCGCTAATTGATCCCTTTCAAAAAATCAATTATTTTCTTTCTTAAAAAAACAGTAAATCGATTAGAGGAAAAAAATACGAAAAATAAAGAAAAAAAGAAAAATTACATATGTGGGTATTTCTTAGTGAAAGTATCCCACATGATTTGACCTCTGCAACCTTCATCACCACTCCTTCCTATATTACCACATAATAATAAATAAGTTAGCAACCATTAAACGAAATTAAAAAAACAAAAAAAACTAGCACAAACATTATTAATATTTGTCCATAAAAACATTCTAATGTTCTCGCGTAGTAGAGCAAAAGTTTTTCATTTACATGATCAAAAACGGTTGCAATGAAAAAAAAGAGAGTAAATAAGTTAGAAAACAATCACTAAATAACCATTTTTAATGGGTAAATAAATAAATAAAAGAGTTGTTTGTTAAGAGAATTTCAAATTTTTACCAGATCATTTAGCTAGCATAAAAAAAGATTTAAGAACTTCATGCTCACTCCTGACTTCATATGAAAAACCCTGAAAATTTAAGAAACTTGAAAATCAACAAAATTTTCAAAAAAATATTAGAGAACAAAATAAACTAAAACATAGAAATGATGCATAAAAAGTTTGTGACGTTGAAAATGTTACTTATAGGCTATTTATAGGGAGTTAGATTTATCATTTATCAGGGATTATTAAATTTTTTTTTAAAAAAATTAATTTGAAAATTTTAAAATATTACGAATTAATTGTTGATATATTGTTGGGATTTTTGTTTTGAAAATCATATAGTAAATTGGTTATTGTCAATACAAAAATTAATTATATTTCCATATATAAGATTGACCGTTTTAAATCCTTGTAGCATATTCTACAATATATTCGAAACTATTAAAACGATATATGCCTAAATATTAGTTGATTTGTTTAAAATTTTTGAAATCAGATATTTCTATCTAAGAAATCGGGATAGAAAATAAATTCAGTTTCTGTATGTGAAAATAATTTGAATATACTAACTAAACTTAATTAATGAGAAATATAAAGTTTGGTAAACTGTTACTATCAAAATCCGGAATAAATATATAGATATTTGAAATTTGGAAAACATTGATTGGTTATTTACAAATAAAATCTTACTAATAAATGTAATCTTTGAAAATAATATTATATTTTTCTAAATCCGAATTTAAAAAATTAGATGATATTTAAAAGCCAATTTATTTGTAGATTGCATAGGAAGCTGAACCATTTAATTAAAAATATTCTAATTAAATCTAGCTAATATTACGTTGATTGCTAGATTTTATTAAGAACTATTTTAATTAATAACAAACCATTTTATTTAAATTATAATCATTATGAAGCTTTATTCAAATGTAGTTAATTTATATTTAAAATTTGAATTATTATAATTTAAAACCTGAAAATTTGTATTTAGGAATATAATATAAATATATACATAATATTTATTATAATAATATAATATAATTTATAAAAATCATAATATAAATAGAAACAAATGCACATTAGTTTATTTTAAAGATAATGTGATTATTATTTTTTATAAAACATATTAATAAATTAACTATCAAATTAAAATGAAGAGGAAATAGTATTATTAGAAGTTAAGTAATTTATTTAAAAAAGGAAGGTAGGTGATATTTGTTTTTAATAGATGTAGAGAATGTTTGGATGTAGGGATAAGTGAGTAGGTGTTTGGATACAATGTTTACTGATTTGTACTTCAATTATAATAGTATAGTAGATAGATTGTTATTTGTTAGTTCCTCCAAAGCTTCCCCTTATTTAGGTCAGTTATTTACCAAACAATTATATTATTTTACATTTAATTAAAAGATTTGTGTATAAAATCTATAACAATAAACGGCTACTTTAATTAAAATCTATAAATTTTATAAAATCTATAACGTATGTGCGTTGGAAGAGGGAATGACCCAAAGATGAAAAACGTGGATGTTTTTTCTTTTTTTAATAAAGAAAACGTGGTTGTTAAAAAGGATTCAGTTGAGTGTGTGAGTTGGCTAAACACTTGAACTTTGTAGTTTGTACCAGTCGATTGAAAGTTGGAACTACTAACGTCTATTTTAAAATGATTAATTCTTAGGTTACGAGTTTTCTTCTCACTAATTACTAATTTCTTGTTTTAATATTAAAATGCTTGAGAAAAAATAGTAGGAACTAGGAAGTAGACAAAATTAATTAATTAATTAATTAATTAATTAATCATTGCATTTTTCTAGAAAATTACATAATTACAAGAATTTGAATAAAGAAACTGAAAAGGTAAGTTTACCGTAAAAACAATAATTATATTTTTAAAACGGTTACGATTATAATTTTACGGTTACTAAATACGGTTAACCAACGGTTTTTATATGGTTACGGTTTTTAACTATTTAATACGGTTATGGTTCGGTTACGATTGAAAACGAAATGGTTACGGTCCGAAATACGGTTACGATCCGAAATACAGTTACGGTTAGATTTTGATCATGCTTACTTATCATATAGCCTTAGGTTCATCATCCATCTTTTGGCATGACAATTGGTCTAGTCCCGGCCCTCTTATTTAAATCATTGGAGCGAATGGTCCTAGAGTTTCGGGCATCTCAAGAGCAGAATCCGTTTCTCGAGCATATAAATCTTGGCTTCTACCTCACGGCCGACATCCTATTTTAATTCTTCTTCGGCAATGCTTACCCTCTACACCTCCAGATCTTGAACCAGGGGTGTCCGATTCTTTTCTTTAGAAGACCTCCAATACCTCACCTCCTGGAAGCTTCTCCTCTTCGAAGACTTGGACTCCTCTCTTAACCCTTCAAGCCTTTCGGTTAACCGATTGGCACAAGTCGGTATCGATCTCCCAAAGAATTCCTAAACATGCTTTCATATTTTGGATCCTCTTGAGAGATCGTTTCATTAGTTGGAGGTTGAATGTCCCTCCCTTATGCCTGCTATGCTATAACTAACAAGCTCCCATCTATTCTTCTCATGCACGTTTTCAAGACAAGTCAGGTCTTCCTTCTATCAATCCTCCGCCTAATGTTCAAGCTATTGTGTTGAAAACTACTGTTGGAAAAGTTTATGAAAGGAAAAGTGAAATTTTTTTACAGTGTACAAGTGAAGAAAATATACTTTTTCTCGTAAGATTAGTCGATTTTTTCCTATTTTGGTAACATAGCGAATTTGCCAGTAGATGAAACCATGAAAGTAGAACTCAATGCGGGCGGCACTTAACAAAACTACTATTACAAAGGAGAGTGTAAAGATAGTGTTAAATGTGAGTGAATACACACACACACTAACCCACATTAATTCCAATTAATAAGAATACATAATTTTTTTTTTGTTTTAATATGATATAAGGATTGATTCATTCATAGTTTAGAAATATGCAATATGACACATATATGCATACATATAAATATGCTTAATACATAAATATACTGGAATTCAAATAACGAACATCGTATCATGTCAGGTTTCAACCTTGGCACCGAAGAAATTTGGTACAGCCACTCTGATACTCGTTAATAGGGGTACTGATCTTATCTTGGGAGCCCGGAGGATAGCATCCCGGAGGAGGATTAGGACCGTCGCAGGGGTTAATCACACCGTATTCTATGAAATTCCGGCTTTCCACTACTGGCTCCGCAATCACGATAGCACAAATCACTATCAAGCATATCGCCCATGTCTTCATATTCTTTAAACTCCTCTTGATTGTGTTGTTTATTTTTTTCTTTTGTTATTGTGAAAATGAGAAACCGTGGGCGAGATATGATCAATTGTTTGTAAATTGTTACAACCATATTGTGAATTCGCGAGATCTGATGAAAACTTTAAGAAAATGAAAAAGATAATAGAACGAAAGTTTATTTGAAACGAATATCCTTTGTTTTATGGTTTTTTATTAATCTGATTATTACATTATAAACTCATAGACTTCTTTATATAAGCTTCAAACCCAACAAAATTCTAATAGAAAAATATATAAAATTTTCTACTTTAATTATATTTTAGGCTTATTCTAATTTGGACCCCAAAACAGTCCTCTAATATTTTAAGTCATTTGGAATAACAGCTATAAAGTTTGACTTATCTTGAAACATAATACAAAAGCCAACACTTAAATTAAAGAATAAACTGTCTATACCTATCCTATTTTGCAGTTTTTTCCCCAAGAAAAATACAGTGTTGATTAAAAAACTTAATGTCACCTTCTCAATTTTTTGCATAGAAAAATACGTTAGTTTGAAGTTAACGAAGTTATAACAACTTTCAGTGAACGTTTGTTCATGTTTAAAAACCTAACATTCCCAATTACAAACCATATTTCTCTTCCACTCATCTTTTCCCATGACTCTTTTCTCCTTCTTATTAAGGATTCTTGGTAGGAAATCAGAAATCTCTCTTTGCATTAGTCTTCTTGTTTTCTAGATAATTAACTTGTTAATGCCCCTTAGTGCTATTAATCAATACAACTGCCTTTTTGTCAGAAATAAATCAAAACTAGTTTTACAAAACTCTGATTTTGTGTTTCTTTACAGGTTCTAGCTTGCGCTGTTTGTTTTATGGTTTGACACTTTCTTTCGGGTGGGACTATTATCACTAGGACCATTCGCTACGTATAGATATTGAATTTGAGTCTAGGTTAAGTTCTCTTATATGCAGTTAAAAATTGATCTTAGTTGTAAAGGAATAGTTAATATCCGAACCAAGTGATCTTGGTCTAATAGTTCCCACTTGAGGAAGATTTATTCTGTTGGCCCAAGTTAGGGATATTTTCCCACTGTCTAGTTATTTCTACTTAACTACCGGAGCATTCACATGCATACTCCGGACTTCGAGATTAGTCGGATTTCATGGCTCGTTGACCCGAAAATCAGTTAGGGAGTAAATGTCTCCGCGACCTGACTTGAAGTTTATGGTGTCCGTTGAACCGAATCACCCGAGTTATAAAATATATATATATATATAGTTAATATCCTTTCCATATTTTAAAGTACTCTACGGTTCAAATGGATTTATTGACCTAAAAAAATGCGAGCTATTTTACTTTTCACTACGAGAAGGAGAGAGATAAACCTAACGAATTTGTTATTCATTAATTGACTATATATATACATTCACTTTCCCTTTGTTAAAGATCTACCAAAATCAAAACGTCGCCATTTTCATACAAATGTGTAAGAGCTAGACTCTATTCCTTCAAAAGTTGGGCGATGCTGTACGGTCTAGTTAGGTTTCCGGCGAATGCGCCCTTCGCCACAATCATGTTGATGGCTTCTGAGCTGTGAAGGTCGTCCCAAAAGATATATTCATTCCGGTTTTCACGAACCGGCTTGTTCGGTGTGCAAAGTTCTTCCCCCGGGGAGACGTCGCAACAACCCTTGTTTCCAACTTTAAGTCCTATGGAAAATTATGACTGCGTGGTAAGTTAAATTGTTTCTTAAAGAGTAAAAATCGGTTTAGCATTTATGTTGGATTACATATCTCAAACAAAATATACAAAGCATATAGAAAAATATTTTCGAATATTAATTGCAAGAGCATGATAATTTGAAAATAAAATATATGTTTTCATAATTGTTCTATTTGGTATCTAAAAAAATTGGTTACTTCTTAATATATATATATATATATATATATATATATATTTGCTATAACTCACAACACACAAACCAGACATTGATCAATCTGAGTCTTGGGACGAAGAAGAGATACTAATAGTTATTACAATGAGCCAGCATTGAGTTCTATTATAATTAGTGTTAAAAAAGGGTCTACGCGGCGCTTAGGCGCTAGATGCCCCTAAACCGTTTGGATTTTATGAAAATTGGCTATATTAGACGGACGGTTAGATTCGGCAAATTATGCAGTTATTAAGCGGATTAAGCGGTCATTAGGTGGGCTAGACAGTTATTAATAAAAATTTCAAATTTTTTTAATTTTTTTTTAAATATTTTATTTTGATAAATTAACTTAAAATCACAAAGAGATTCTGCATTTAAAATTTGAGAATTTCTTTATCTCCGTCTTTAAAAATTTTATAATAAAATATAAAAAATTTTCGTTTTTCTAAAATAGAAAAATTATGACTCATATTTTCAAAAAAAGAAAACGATAAACTTTAAATTGAA
>VBRH01001992.1:0-13407 GCA_014578085.1 Cardamine resedifolia
CTAGATCGCGTCTTAAACATAGCACTTCACGAAAACACGAATAACTTTTAGAATAACAACTCAAATTAACATCCACAAAATGGTACATCTAGATCTAAGGATTGACTACAACGTGACAAAATTTTTTTATCATAGGAAACGTTTTGCTAGGTCGAACCTCTGCTCTACCACGAACTGTCAGATCTGACTGCAACTCCTTCTTGAGCAAGCTTCTTTCTCTCTTTCAGCCACTCTCAACCTCTCTCTTTCTCTCTTTGAAGGTGGCCACGAAAATTATGAGAAATAACTAGGGTTTCTGCGATTTTTAGGCTTTAAATAGGCTTATGTTTATTTTCGGTCCACTTAAATTAAACCAGGAATTATAATTACTAAAATTAATCAATTCCTCTCTTGGTTTAATAATAAACCGCAACCCAGTCTTCTGAACCAACATTAAAATTAATTCACCTCCACTTTTCAATCCTGGCATAAAACTCAAATTTCCGTTTTCCGGAACACAGGCGTTACACAATGTCACAAATGGTTGGAAAGAAACAAAGGGAAAGGTGACAGCCATAAAGGAAAGGGTGAAGCAGCGGTTGTCACTGATGATGCCAAGGACTTGGTAGGTTTGATAGCCTCAGAGGTAAACCTATCAATGGGAGACATTGATCAAAATGAATAGATCATGGACACAGGATGCTCTTTCCATATGACATCAAGGAAAGAGTGGTTCATCGATCTAAAGGAGCTCACAAGTGGAAAAGTAAGGATGGCGAACAACACTCACGCAGATGTCAGACGAATAGGATCAATTCGATTCTTAAACCCAGATGGCACCACTTTCTTACTGCATGACGTGAGATTTATGCTAGGGATTTCTAGAAATCTCATCTCCCTGGGATCTCTAGAAGAAAAAAGCTGTGAGTTTAAAGCAAGAAATGGAATCATCAAGGTTACAAAAGGATGTATAGTCTTCATGAATGGCGTAAGGAGGCAGTCTCTATATATTCTATAAGATTCTGCAGAGGGTTCAGAGTCAAACAATTCAGTGGCCAACACTGCAATCAAGGGTATAAGTGAAAAGGAGAAAGCAAAACTGTGGCATAGCAGAATGTGACACCTAGGCCAGAAAGGAATGGAAGTTTTAGCCAAGAAAGGTTGTTTTAAAGACAGTCAAGTAATTGACATGGAATTCTGTGAAGACTGTGTAATAGGCAAGACTCATAAAGTGAGTTTTGGACCAGCTATGCATGTTACAAAAGAAAAACTTAACTACATTCACTCAGATCTTTGAAGCTCACCAAATGTCCCTATGAGCTTAGGGAGATGCCAGTATTTCATCAGTTTTACAGATGACTATACCCGGAAGGTCTGGATCTATTTTCTAAGGCACAAGGATGAAGCCTTCAAGAGTTTTGTTAACTGGAAAAAGATGGTAAGGAAACCGTGTGAAAGAAAGGTTAAGAAGCTCAGAACAGATAATGGGTTAGAATTCTGTAATAGTCAGTTTGACGGGTTCTGCAAAGATGAAGGAGTTGTGAGACACAGGACATGTACTTATACTCCACAGCAAAATGGAGTAGCAAAAAGATTAAACAGGACCATAATGAACAAGGTCAGGAGTATGCTCAATGAAAGTGGATTAGGCCAAAGTTTTTGGGCCGAAGCTGCTTCAACAGCAGTGTATCTCATCAACAGGTCACCTTCATCTGCTATAGAGTTCGAGGTTCCAGAAGAAGTCTGGACATCGGTGATGCCGTCTCTAGAAGCCTTAAGAAGATTTGGATGTCTGGCATATATTCATTCAAGTGAAGGCAATCTAGAACCAAGAGCCAAGAAAGGAATTTTTACAGGTTATCCAGAGGGGGTAAAAGGATTCAGAGTTTGGTTGATTGAAGAAGAAAAATGTGTGGTGAGCAGAAGTGTTATGTTCAGAGAGGACATGGTTTACAAGGATATCAAGTCAGACTCAGGTTCAGGTAACACTCATATCATATTTCCTTCTTTTACTAATGAAACTTTGAGTTTTGATCTTGCAGGAAAAGAACAGGTTGATACAGCTCAAGGTGGAGCTTCTTCGTCAGAAGAGTCAACAATCTAAGAAGTTCAAACAACTGGCACAATTAATGCAGAGGCTCAGACAGCAGGACAACCAGATTTGAGGAATTACCAACTTGCAAGAGATCGTGTGAGAAGACCAATCAAACAACCAGTCAGGTTTGAAGACTATGAACGATCAGATGAGTTGGATGAAAACTTGGCAGGTTTTGTCTATTCTATGACTGAAGATGCCAGAGCATATGAGCCTAACTCATACCAAGAAGCAATGGGTGATCCAGATAGTGAAGAGTGGTCTAAAGCAGCAGATGAAGAAATGAAGTCATTATGGAAGAATCAAACCTAGGATTTAGTTGACAGGCCAGAGGATCAAAAACCAATTGGTTGCAAGTGGGTTTTCAAGAGGAAATCTGGGATATCAGGTGTTGAAAATCCAAGGTTCAAGGCCAGATTAGTAGCTAAAGGGTATTCACAGAAAGAGGGTGTGGATTATCAGGAAATATTTGCTCCAGTGGTGAAGCATGTGTCGATCAGATACATATTATCAGTTGTGACACATTTTAACATGGAGTTACAGCAAATGGACGTGAAGACAGCTTTTTTGCATGGATATTTGGATGAGTATATTCTGATGGAGCAACCAGAAGGATTCATTGATAAAGATCATCCAGATAAGGTATGTCTTCTGAAGAAATCTCTCTATGGCCTTAAACAGTCACCTAGGCAATGGAATAAGAGATTTGTTGAGTTCATGATCAAGAATGACTATGTTAGAAGTGAGTATGATCCGTGTGTGTATCTCAGGATGATAGAAGAAGAAATATATATATATATATATATATATATATCTTCTCCTATATGTAGATGATATATATATATGATATATTGATAGTATCAAAAGACAGAGCTCAAGTTCAGAGTCTGAAAGTTTTCTTAAGCACTGAGTTTGAGATGAAAGACTTAGGAGATGCTAAGAAGATTTTAGGCATGGAAATCATTCGAGATAGAGGCAGTGGAAGTATGAAGATTTCTCAAGAATCTTATCTTATGAAAGTTCTTTGGAATTTCAATATGGATCAAGCCAAGCCTGTTGCTACTCCAATGGGAGCACACTTCAGATTGAGGTCAGCATCAGAACAAGAGTCAGCAGAGCAGGAAGAGTTTATGAAGAAAGTGTCTTATCAAAGTGCAGTCGGAAGCATCATGTATTCAATGATTGGCACCAGACCTGATCTTGCTTACTCTCTGGGTTTAGTAAGTCGTTTTATGAGTAATCCAGTTAAAGATCATTGGTTGGCAGTGAAATGGATTCTCAGATACATAAGGGGATCAGTTGAGACTTGTTTGAGTTACAGAAACAAGGGTGACTTTGTGATTACAGGTTATTGCGATTCAGACTATGCTGCTGATTATGATCAGAGGAGGTCAATTACATGTATGGTTTTTACAGCTGGGGGTAATCCTATAAGCTGGAGGTCAACTCTTTAGAAAGTTGTGGCGTTGTCTACTACAGAGGCTGAATATGTTGCATTGTCAGAATCAGTTAAAGAGGCTGTATGGTTAAAGGGCTTTGCAGCAGAACTTGGTTTTCCGCAAGACTCAGTGGAAATTCATTGTGACTCACAAAGTGCCATAGCACTTTCGAAGAACACAGTCCATCATGAGAGAACTAAACATGTGGCTGTGAAGTATCATTTCATCAGGGATCTGACAAATCAAGGTCAGATTAAAGTTTTGAAAATACCATTTGCTTATAACCCAACTGATATTTTTACCAAGGTTTTACCGGTCTATAAGGTACAGGAAGCATTGAAGATGCTTCGGGTTTCTAAGAACTGAAAGTTACACTCAAGTTTGAGTGTTGGCGTCCAAGTTTATGGATGCAAGGTGATTCACCAAGATGATCGTGACAAAGGTGGAGATTTGAAGATTATAGTCAAGATCAAGTGTTGCATATGTGAGGTATGCTAAGTATGAGAAAGCTTCTGGGAGATTCAGAGGGTTTCAAGTAGCTGGGTTAATAGCTGGTTTACCTTGGGTTCTCATTAGAATCCGGTTAAGGTGTGATCCACTATGAAGATGACACATGTCTCTTCCTTTCTCTTTGATAACACGTGTAGATATAATGTCTAGATTCATCTTCTTCTTTGTTGAGTTTTTTTGAGCTGAGAAGAGTGACGAGAGTTTGTTACAGAGAGAGAAAGAGCTTGTAATCGGAAAAGTCCAAGATCGGATTAAGATAGTGGATTCCGGAGTTTAACTCCGGCGAGACGAAGGATTCCGGTTTGGAATCCGAACTCGTAAAACTTCGCCGTGTCGTCTCTTATTTTCTTCTTTCTTCTTTCTTCTTGAATCGAATACGACAAGATCAATCTGAGATATATTCAGATTAAGCCGTACAATCCCTTTCTCCTTGATATACAGAATTGAAGATGTAGTTCCAACTGAAGTTGTTTTCCGCGGAATTCGGAGAACATCGAATCCAAAACACGAGGCAGTGATCAACGAGCTGCTTCTAGATTATATTAACTTAATCAATGGAAGACATGATCAAACATTAATCCGAATGCAAAAGTATCAACATGCAGCAACTCGTTATTATAACTCAAAAGTTAAGCATATGAGCTTTAACATCGGTGATTTAGTGATGTCTCAAGTTTTAGATCTAAATAATTCCAGCAAGTGCACAGAGCACGAGTAGTATAGAATAGGGTCAAATCCAGAGAGACCAAAGTCACACTACAAATTGTATTAAATCAAATAGTGCTAAGATAAAATATAAAGTGTTGTAGTAATGATTGCACTGAAGGTAAATAAAACCAAGTACATAAAGCGATGTAAACTATGTGGTGACAAGCGTTGGGCGCAGAGAATATCACAGGTATCAATGATCGATAAACTATCTAACTAGTCAGGGATTTGTTAATGAACCGGTTTAGAACTCGAATCATTATTGTTATGCTAGCCTACTCTCGCTTTGCTAACTATCTAACCATAGATTCCAGAACACTGTACTCTCCAATGAGCCTTAGAAAATATGCCATCATTCTAAACAAGTTTGATATGTTTACTTGGACGATTTAACTTCAACTCTCATAGGCTAAGGATACTAATTAAGCTCATCTAATATTGATATGCAACCTAAACATCGCTTTTGGCGCATAGATTAAACCTAAAGATCATATGATAGATTCGTCAACCTAATATACACATTGAGCTCACAATATATGAAGAACATTGAAGGTAAATCCCTAATATATTACTTAACTTAATCAATCATTGAATCCATTTGGTCAAACCCTAAACCCAACAGGTGGATTACTCATACTTAAATGAAGTCTTCAAAAATGAATTTGATGATAACATAAATCAAAATACAGTGAAACCTCTATAAATTAATTCTCCGCACTACTTTTCTGCAGTTAAAATACTCTTATGAGCAGATATAGACCTATGAGATTTGTACACTTCGGCTTGGCACCTTCCTTTGGTTCTACTACAGCCCCGGCCCCCAAACTGTTCCCGGGCTTGAACCGGGAAATTAATACCTCGATAAATTAATACCTCGCTAAATTAATAATTTTTTTCGGTCCCAAATTGATGTTTTGACCCAAATATTACCTCTATTAATTAATAAATACGATAAATTAATAAAATATTATAAAATACATTGGCTTCAAAATTATTATTTTATATAAGTTTTACTATAGCTTTAAAAAGGGTTCGGAAAGTACTTCTTAAAGAGTAAAATATTTATTCTCCCAAAGCTAAGTAAGTTGAAAGAAAAAAGCTCTAATGAATAAAAGACAAGCTAGAATTGCAGAAATTTTGCAGTCCTTATTTATATGTGAACAGAAATCCTAAAGTCGGTTGGAATTGTTTTTGTTATCTCACGGATCGATCAATCCTGGGTAGGATCAATTGATCCCTACTCCAAAACGCCTAACTTCATATAAACGCATACCTGGTCGATCTATTGATCCCTTTCCTTTTTCCTTTGATTCTTGAAGTATTGAAACATCTAAAAAAAAGTCTAATTGATCTATTTAGCTCCAATGACTTGTAAGGACACTAAAACATATGAACCAAAGGTTAAATACCATTAAAACTATTACACATTAATTCTCCCAGACTTGAACATTTACTTGTCTTCAAGCAAGACCAAAAAAATTAAATCAAATATAGAAGAAATTTCTGAAAACGGGAACTTCCACACTCTTTTAGAATCCACCATGCTGAACTTACAATCCCTAAAAACTTAAAACATATCAAAGAACCAGTTAGTATTACATGTACCTTATCATAAACATAATGATCATTACCGTACTCTGGCTCATGAGATCCTAAGGAATTTCTGAAATCACCATTATCGGTCTAGAAAGTAGTTCTTAGATTTTATTATACTTATATCTTGTATTTTATTCTTGATAAATTTGACGTTTTTGTTATAGTCATTTTACAAATTCGATTACTTAATTCATATATTGGACCTTGTCGTGTTTTCCTGTTATATATCAGGACAACTACCAATAGCAATCAAAAAATCCAAAAGATAGTTCTTTTGGGTTTCCCATATTTATATTATATATTTTATTTTTGATAAAATTAAAGCTTTTGTTATAATCGCCATAATTTAGTATGTTTAATTGCTTTTCATCTTTTTGTGTGTTTGACTTGTCTATTGTGACATATTATATTTTGGGGCAATTAATAAAATTCAATCAAGAATATACTAAAGGTAATTCTTTATATCTTATGTATTATATTTTAAACATAATTAAAGTTTATTTATGCTATATTATTGATGATTTTTATGTTATTATGTATTTTGTTATTTGGTTGTTTTTACATTTAATCGTCCCATGTGTAGTCAATTTTGAGGATAATGTTTTTTATTTTCCTAATTTATGTTTTTTTGTATATTTTTCTGACTATTGATTGGTCGATATAATATAAAATAAAATTTAATTTAGTCTGTGATTTTCAAATAATATAATAATATAGTGATTTTAATTATTTATTATGTAGGTTTTAACGGACGTGATATTAAAGGTCTGTTGGGACCTTGATACATGTTGTGATTCTTATTTTGGAATATCTTAGTTGATATATGTGTGTGTGTATATATATATCTTAACTAATGTTTCGATGCTTATTAATTATTTATGTATTTATATATTGCTTTATAATTTTTCCAATAATATAATAATTTAATGGTTTTAATAATTTATTTTGTAGGCTTTAACGGACGTGATATTAAAAGTTGGTACCTTGATACATGTTGATTCTTTTTTGGAATATCTTAGTTAATATATGTATATATATATATATCTCTTAATTAATATTTTGATGCTAATTAATTATTTATGTTTATATATTGATTTATAATTTTTCTAATAATATAATAATTTATTGGTTTTGATAATTTATTTTGTAGGTTTTAACGGACCTGGTATCAAAGGTATGTTGGTACCTTGATACATGTTGTGATTCTTTTTTGGAATTTCTTAATTAATATATGTATATTTATATCTTTTAATTAATATTTTGATGCTTATTAATCATATAAATATTTATATACTGATTTATAATTTTTGTACTCATCTGACATTTTTAATTAGTATGCGCCGTTATTATTTTACAGTGTTGATGTCATTTATAAAAGGTGTGTATGGAGGTAGTTTGTGTAATCTTTAGATTTTTATACTATATGTTGATGTTTTGTTATTAAAGTCCACTTGAATCGACCAAAAGGGAAGAAATGAAAATCCAATTATTATACGGAAACTAAAGGCTAACCTACAAGCTAGCCTCATCAAATATAATTTAAAATGTTAAATTTACTATTTAATACAAAAAAATTGATTTAGGGGTGTGATGTCTAATATCGATCATCGCGAAAACTCTGTATTTGGAGAGTGGTTTAGTCTTAATAATAACTCTATGGAAGGTTACGTAGTATATAATGGTGACTTTGCAATATCAATCAAATACATGGGGAGTAGGTCACAAAATCGGTGGCTATCTCGAAGTCATTGTTCACCTCGATAGATTATATAGTTGTTGTGTCTTTACTTATTTTATGTTTTAAATTGTCGTTATTTATTTAGTTATTTAAGCTACTGTTAAATTACACTAATTTATATATATGCAAAATGCAAAGAATTACTTGCTATTTCCTTTTGTATGACTTCGGGTAGTTGATCTGATAACAAGAAAACACAACATTGTCCAATATATGAATTCAGTAACGATAATAAAGATTAATGGTTATATTGAAGAATTTTAGTACACACAAAAACATCAAAAACTTACATACTGAACAAATTAACATAAAAAAAAAACAAAATTACAATTCACATATTTATAGAGAGATAAGACATAATTAAAATATTCATGGAAAATAATTTTTATTTTAGGGATATTGATAATAACTATTGTTATATTTTAAATTTTTTTCCAAATCACTATATGTATGATACAAGCAGTTAAATTTGATCATCTATTTATTAAGAAAAAAAAAAAGCTAATTAATCGCTAGCCATATATTTATATTAGATAGGAAATAAATATTGGACTTATATTTTGCAATTTAATAAATGGAAGTACTTTTGTTAGTTCTAATTAGTAGTTAGGTAATGATTTGGTAAATTAATTTTTATTTTGGGGATATTGGTAATGATTATTGTTATATTTCCTTTATTTTATATATGTATATGCATGTAGGAATATTTGCGATAACAACCTCTAACAAAAAACGATAACAAACCCTATCATATATTACCCGACATAAAACTTGATATTCTATAGCTAAAAAACAAAAATTCACAAATCCAATAATTATGGGTGTGGGTGTGAGGCGTTTAACTCCTTCCACGTATGAATGGCGTATTTGTACCAAGATTATACGGATATACGAAACTTGCATTTTTCCATCTTTAGGGTTTCTCCTTTATTGGGTCTCGCTCACCGAGCAGAGGTAGCCACAAAAAAAAATACTAAGAAACCATAGTTTAAGGTCATGTTTTTAGTTTTATGTTTTTGGAAAATTTTCTCCAAACTCTTTTGTATTTCTTTTGCTATTCTATTACGATTTCTTCATCTATTTCTATCATTTATTTTATGTGCATGTGTGAGTCAATTTATCATTGGATGTTGATTTTTTAAAGGGATAATCATGTAGATCTTGCTAGGTGGATTGGGAATGATTCATATAGTTCTTCATATCTATGATTGTTTTCATTGATGTTTTTTCTAATTTGGCAAATTACGCTCTGCCCCTTAATGGATCTTATCCTAACACCAAAAATGTTGTTCAATTTATGGATCTATCTTTGATAGGCAAAGGGTCATTAACCTACGAAAGTTGAAGTTATTGTACTTTTTGAACATATCGAATTATGATCTTCTTGTATGCATGAATTTCTATTAACAAATGACAGTTTAAGTGTTAGGAATTTTTATTGCAAAAATAGTTATTTCATGCGACAGCGGAATAACTTTACATCTGTAATTTAAGTTCTAGAACGGTTCTTAATACATTTCTATTCATTGATTCATTCATTATCATGATTTCCTAAATGAATTCTCACCATCTAATGCTTTTATTTATTTGATTTTCATTTGATTTTACTCCAAGTTTCACATAAACTTTTTTGCATCTTAGATTAGTTTAAATCATCTCAAATTTATAGTGTACTCTATTGGTATATGTGAATTCGATTCCGATTATATTACTGCGAATGTTACTGTATACTTGCGATGTTATCTTATGATAAAAACTACTCTCAGAGTGAGTAAATCCTTTAGCAAGAATTCTCGCAAACTCATCGTGAGGTTAAGCATATGAACCAAAACCCGTAAATCTCAAGTGACCCAAGCAAAACCTCTTTATTTCCACTAGAAATCAAACTTTCAAGCGCACTAAGATCAGAGGAGTACAATCGTTTTCTCCTATGCTCTAGGTCAAACTAGCTACCACTTGAATTAAAAATATAAAATGGAAATGGTAAAATATGACTTCAAATTAAGTTTGACAATTCATAGAAGACTTGATTCATTTTAAAGTCAAATACGTGTTTTCATTACACATATATAAAACAAATAACATGTTGACAGAAAAGATAGTAGGTCCCCACACCAATCCATTTGACTTGAATTATTTTCTAAAGAACAACTTTTATAATGAACACGTAACGTAAATTCATTTATCTATATATATGTACGAAATTACATTTTGACTTCATACTTTAAATCAACAATAAACATGAACAACGTCGTGGTTTGTTTATTAATTTTGTGTTTTCTCCTGCTTTCTGGATTATCAACCACATCATTGGCCCGAGTACAATATGAATCTCCAAATACAAGTAAGTTTTAATTTTTTTTTTCCTGGGCAATTTCATAAATGCTTGATACGATTTGGGTTTGATCGTAGTTCATAAAATTTTCACGGCTTATAAAATAGAAACACGAAATATTATTCAGTATTTTTTATACTTTGATGTTTAGCAAAATATATATTCAAAGAATATTAAATTTAAGATGTCTCATTTACTTTTGAGAAATTCCTTAAAATAGCATCAAAATAAGTTATGGTGCCAAAAATAACATATTTTTTTTATTTATGTCAAAAATAATATTTTAATAAAGGGCAATAATTTAATTTGTTTATTTGTGTTAAGTATTTTAGAATTTATGGTATAGTTTTTAGGGATAGAAGATAAAGTTTATGGTTTATGGCTTAGAGTTTAGGATTTTCTAAACCCGAAAATGAAGTTGGCACCTACTAAACCAAGTGCCTGAAAAGGGGTAGTGAAAAAGGTGAAGGCAGGACCTTGGGTTGTCACATGCGTCTGAATTTCATATTTCCGTATGTGGAAAGAAGTATAAATATCTAAATCCTAAACTCTAAACATATGGTTTAGGGGATTTGTGCTATATGTTTAGAGTTTAGAATTATCATTTAATAAAAATGCTATTTTTTGCCTAAATAAAAAAAGTGTTAATACACTAGAATAATCTTACTCTTTGAATTAATTGCTAGACTAATTCTCTAAAAAAGAGACTAACTAGACTAACTTTAATCTTTTGTAAAAATACAATAAAACCTAACTCAATCCTAATATTAACAAAAATGCCATTTAGAATTAATTAAAAAGTGTAATTTAATATTTTAATTTGGAAAAGAAAAAACTAAAACAAAAATTGCATTATCTCTTATCAAATATTCACAATCCTCTTCTTCTCCAAACCCTACATCTTCAAAATCGGAACTGCTTCACCACTGCACCTCCTCGCTGCGTTGCAAAATCACCGCCTCTTCGCCTCGCCATCACTGGTAGAATCACTCATGGGGCTTCTCTTCATCGTCATGATTCGCCTTTTCCTGCTTGGTCTGGCCTTCCTTCTTCTTCCTTCGACACGAACCATTTCAAAACCACCACTACATCAGTTCCTGAAAGCGCTGAGAAATGATATAACTGGAAAATTAACGTAGATACTTGAACTTGGCTTGTTGTTTGTTTTTTGGCACCTTTTCAATATCTACTTCAACATCTACAATAAGATGGTTCTTCGTTATTTCTGCGTATTCATCTGAGATGAGATTAGTGTTCACTCGTGTTTTGATTAAATTTTGATTAGGAACGGTGATTAGTAATATATGATAAAGAATTCAAAAATTTGATTGTATTTTACTAATTGCTGAATTTATTGTTTGGATTCTCCTCCTTAGTTAATCTGAGAGGAAATTAGTCGTGTATTGAGTCATTGTTCATTGTTGTTTTGGCTAATTGTTATAAGTTTATATATAATTTTGATAGATTGAACTAAATTTTATTAGCTTTGATTAGGAATGGAGATAAGTATAGGATGAAGAATTCATAACTTTGATTACATCTTATTGATTGTCTAATTTTAGTGTTTGATTCTGAGAGAACCAATAATACTTTCTTATTTATTCTGATTTTTGCAGGTTTGAAAGCTTTACTCTACATGCTCCAATGACTTTTACGATGGTTCAATTTGTTGTTGGTAGTGTGCTTATTACTATTCCGTTGGCTCTTAACTTGTACAAGAGACCTAATATCAGTGGGGCCCAGGTGTGTTTTTTTTTTAATAGAAGCTGTTAAATCGTTTATAAAGCTTTTTTCTGAAGATATGCCACTTACTCTAATATTTTTATCTTGATAGCTAGCAGCCATCTTGCTGCTTGCGGTTGTGCACACACTTAGTATTCTGTTTACGAGTTTCAGTTTCGTTTACTGATACTATTAAAGCCATGGAGCCTTTCTTCTCTGTTGTGTGTTGTCTGCTATGTTTTTCGGCGAGGTGAGCTCTTTTTTTATTTGTGTGTTATTGATTGATGGTCATTCCTATTGGTCTCCTGTCTAGATTAAGTTGCTATGAGTTTATTGTATCTAATGACCTATTCCAATAGACATCTATAAAATTTTATCTTGTGTTGATGATTTGTTTTAGTCAGTTGCTTTTTACTTTTCTTGTCTTACCTGGTATTAATGAATGGTTTTGTGTTATTTTCTTTGTAGTTCATGGTTTGTATTTGGTAATATTATCTTTAGTTTAGTATAAGAACGAAGTCTGTATACATGTTTTGGATTCCATCTTCTGTAATGTTTTCGAGTATTCCTTGTTCCATATTTGGTTTGTATGTGTAAGAAATTTGTTACAGTGAGTTTGCAAAAGCAATGATAGGTTCGATTCCAGTAGACCTCTTTCAAATTTGATCTTGTTTTTGAGGATTGTTGTAGTGAGTTGTTATATGTTTCCTGTGTAAAATTTATTGGTGCCAAAGATATGTGATGTTGTCTTTATAGGTTATCTAATGGTTTGTTGGAGACGATTTTATTGATTGTGTTAGTAGAAACTCTAGTTACACATTTGCTTCAGTCCCCATGACATATTTGAAGGAGTTTTGCTCGATTTGATTGAAATTTTCTTATGCTTTTTTCATACTGTATCCAGGGTTATTGTGGTGCTGAACATGGAGACGATAGTACTGTGAAACCATTGGGAACCCCACAAAGGTCTGCAGAATCAGATACATAAGTCCTAAAGCCGCTTTCAGCTCTCGGGAATATACTGCCTTCTAATAGGGTTGCTTTTAGTGAACCAACAGTCACATCTAAGATCAAATAAGCTTGATTGGGTCTGTGAAAGCAACCGTATCATTCATTAAAACATATAGCTTCTGTTTCACAGCTTGTCCATTGATGATTGGAGATAAACAATGCAACAAGAAGGTAACGCAATCTAGAACAAACAGGTGGGCTTGCGACCGGTGCAACCAAGAGTCTGATGAATGCAACTACATATACCTTCTTCAAGTACAGATTCAAGACCACA
>VBRH01001994.1:0-12500 GCA_014578085.1 Cardamine resedifolia
CCTCAAAATAACAGGGGTCAAGGTCGGCCAGTGAGACGGTGGGGGATAAGCTTCATCGTCGAGAGGTTGTTTACATACTCGACTAAAAGGAGAGGTCCAAAGTCGACTGATAAAGGAGAGGTCCGGAGGTATTAACTAGTTGATGAGGTCTCGACGAGCGACTGAAAGGTTCACCTAGTGCTCGAGAGAGAATTGGGTCGCGCACCTTCTGAACCCGACCACCACCTATAAGACGACGTCAAGAAAGCCAACTCTCAGGCCAAGAGAACATACCTCGCCTAATAGACTGGAGGAGGTGTCCCGTACCCTTAGAATCGTCTAATAAAAAAAATGTGCTTACCTTCATGAGAGCTGACATTACTTCTTTTGATATCGATGCCTTAGTCAGGCTAACTATATGCGATGCGTCAAACATAAAATGAAATTCATCCTACCGAAACCAGAGAAAAGAGGATCTCCGGAGCTCAACCATCGAATCGGGAAAGCACTCTTTCCAGCTTAAAACAGAGCACAGAAAGGACACTCAAAGCAGGTCCGTCTGTATTTCATTATAGTAGTGATCCCCTTCTCTTGATCAATTAGACAAGAACTTTACTTTGTTAAAGACATAAAAGGAGGTCCCACTATGACTATTAGCGGTTCCTAGCAGGCATGGGAGAAGAGCAGGAAGAGAAAGAAAAAAGAGACAAAGATAGACTAGCCACTTCCTTATTATACGAAAAGTTTTTGATTGATGAGTTCTCACCTTCTCTCATGGAGTAGGTAGATGAGACAGAAGGGAAAAGGAGTGACCCCTACTATGACTCATCTCAGTTACTCTTCATCACAGGACAAGATACGAGCAGAATCAGAGGAAAATCGAACAACTACAAGCTAAGATGAAAAATCTAAGTGAAAGACTAACTGATAGGCCCTGGCTGGACCGATGGAATGTTTCAAGTAAAGGGCTAACTCTTAACTAGGCTAGCGAAGGAACTGACATTAGGGAAAGAACTCCTGACTCTCGGGGAAAGATCTCTCTCTTTAATACGAGATTCCCTAACCCTGAAGCATTTAGCAAACTCAGCAGAACCTGAATGGGGGATCAAGGACTTTTGATAACTTATTTTGACCCCCAATCCACCCAAAGCAGATTCATAGACTTTGGCGACTTCCTGATCGGCAATGACAACATCATCACCGAATACCGCGTACGATGTAAAGCGTACACCAGGGTGCACCTGTTTCGCACACCACCACACTAATATATGGTGTGATAGCGCGAAAGTAGGCCAAGAACCGTGATATCCCAATGGCTGCCCTGCCACAAAGCATACTTGAGAGAACCTTCGTTTAAGTTTAACAAAAGGCACCTCAAAGATATTGCATGCAAATGCAGAATTAACCACACTTGAGGCAAAGGAGCGGTCAAATAGGTACTGCACCACCTCAAACAGAAAGACTAAAGGCCAACGATCAGTGGCCGACTTTAAGTCAAAGGAGAAAGAGTGCCTACTGCCAACCAGTCGATCAAAAGGCTGTGTTTGGTTAAAAGTCCCATCTTGGGGGAGACGTCTTCTCCGCCCCCCAAACATGGAAGGGGTGTAACAACCTATTATTAACGTAGTTCCCAATGGCGAATAGAAGGCTTTTGCCACCTCCCTCAACAACCTGACCTAGTCGGCCCATCCTCCGAGGTTTTTGTTCTGCTGATAGCTCTTTTAAAGAAGAGGTCTCAACGAGCCTCCTGAATTTCATTTCATCCATACAGGAGAATGCATCATTCTTATCGCAGAATGGAAACAAACCGGATTGGATCCGTTCGAAACAGGTTAGCCTACTATAAGGATTGGATTCTAATAAGTTCGAAACAGGTTAGCCGACGCCTACTATAGGATTGGATCTTTCTTATCAACCTACTAACTTCTTCCTTGTTGGGATGAGAAACCCTTTTGCAACCAAGCGTGCTTTGAGTTTGTCAAGGGACCCATCTGCATTCAGTTTCACTCTGAAAACCCATTTACAACCGAGAAGATTCATGTCAGGTGATGCGGGAACTAAGTCCCAAGTGTGATTCTGTGTTAATGCCGACATCTCTTCTTGCATAGCTTGTCTCCATCCTGGGAGGCAGACGTAATGGTTTTTGGTTCAGAGGGAGTGTCTTTTTGTGTAAACAGGTTGTAACGAGGATTAGGCTTGCGAATACCATCCTTTGCCCGAGTGATCATATGATGTCTATTAGGTGAAAGTAGCTCAGGAGCAGCTGTCCCAACATCAAAAAAGGTACCGCTGTCGCCAATAGGAACAGGATCTGAGCCTGCCGTACGCACAGGACAGTCTCTTTCTGATGTGGTAGCAGTTCCAGGAGCAATCGCAGAGACAATTGAAGGATCTGCAGATTCGCAATCAGAGCCTGTGAAACCGGGAAGATGTCGAGATAGCAGGAGAAGAATTAGCAGTATGTGAGTGCGGAAGCAGAGTGGAGGATCGAGGGACCTGTGAAGGTGTGATAAAGGAACTGTCTGTTGAAACAGAAGGGACATATGAAGGTTTAGAACCAAGCTGCCAAGCACGAAGCAGAGAACTTGGATACGGTGGGATGAGATGGTGATAACAGTCCTGAAAACGAAAGACTAGAGCTCTTGCCCAACTGACAGGCTTCACAAACAGAAAGATCCCTTTTATTAATAACTATAGCTTTACTAGTCTTGAGTTGTTGGAGAACTTGAGGATTTGGATGCCCAAGCCTATAATGCCAAGTGAGCTCACTAGCTGCTTGTTGTCTTGTAGAGTAGAAGACTTATAGATTCAAATTCTCCAACATATAGATGTCCTTACACCGTTTTCCTTTGCTCAGCAGGCTCCGTGTTTGCTTGTCCTTTATGCATACTTCGTTAGCATCAAACTCAAAGAAGCATGGATAAATCATCACAAAGTTTGGACACAGAGAGAAGAGACTTAGTTATGGAAGGACAAACAAGAACTTCATTTAATGGTAAACTACCTGATGAGCTTGGTAGATTGGTAGATCCAACATGAGTGATGGGCAAGAAGGCTCCATCCCCAACCATCACACTGTCGGATCCCACATAAGGTTGTGACTGTTGGAGGTGATGAGCAGAATTGGTAATGTGAGAGGAGGCACCAGAATCTGGAAACCATTCTGTACCAGAGGTATCCGTGATCTGAAGAGCAGCAAGAGCTTGAGGAATATCACTGTTCTGGAAGGAGTTGTCATATCGGTTCCAGCATTTTAGGGCTGAGTGACCAGTTTAGCCACAGATTTGGCAAACGGGTCGAGAAGAGAACTGATCAGAGGAGTGGGATTGATGCAAACTAGTTGAGGGCTTGATAGCGTTGATGAAACCCTCTTCCTCTTGTAGAGAATGAGCCACGACCACGGTAGTTACCAAACCGAGAATAGGACTGTCATACGAGTATACCAGAGGCTGAAGGTATTGAGTGATGATCCTTCCTCAACCCTAAGCTAGGCGAATCAATAACAAAGCAAGACTACTTTCCATCAGTACGGGGTACGCCATAAACGAAGTCAGAAGGCTGTCAATCAAATATGGGTACGCGGTGCTTGTCCAAATAAAAAACGATCCCTTAAAAGTGAGTTAGAAAGGTAAGAGTCTTGTACCTACCTAGTAGAACTTCTAATAACTAATAAAAGCGATTTTCTCAGAAGCGAGAGCGCACCTCTCGCAACAAGTGCTCGAGTCACTCCGCACCTCGAGAAACAAGTCTCAGGAAGTGAGTGAGTTATAGTATTACAGGAGCTAATAGCTTCAGCAGAGAAATAAGCACAGGAAATACTGGTGGGAATCTCACCTCCAAGCCTTTCATGGGCCCGCGTTGAAATACCCAACAAAAATCCAAAGATCATTGATAGCAGAATGAAGAAACTGAAGATCCTGCTATAAAGATCTCCTCATAATGTAATGAAATTATTATAAGAAAAAAAATGAAAGCGCAGCTAACATTATCCAGGAACAAGGAACAGGTGATGGATTGAGCAGTAATAAAGGTAATGGTTGGAAGCTGATGGATGGCCGAGTAAAGAACCCAGATATTAGAAGGGAGACCGTTACAGTGGTTCAAGGTAGCTAAATTCATGTTTCGCGAATCATAGAAAAGAAAGAAGAAGGGATATTGGAAAAAAGAAGTCATGGATTTAGCAATACAAAGAGGTTCAGCTGTTTCCAAATACGGCGGATCTGGTGATAAAGGCCAAGGGCGTGCTCTTCTATTGAAGGAAGAACAGAAACGAAAAAGCTCTCTTTGCGTACTATGGATCTCTTACGTGCGATATTCCTTGCTTTGACTTTGACGAGCAGCATCCAGTACATTCACCCCGGCTGGGCAGTAGCGCCAAGAAGAACTTCAAGCTAAGAGCGAAGAGAAGGTAATGATTTCGCTCAGTAGAAGGTCACCTACATGGATATTGAGGCTATAAGCCGCAGGTAAGATATAGTTCACAAGTCGAAGGGGAATCTTGAATCAAATGTCGATTCATCTTAATTGTACGTCAATTCTAATTCAATTTGTTCTAAACTTCCTCGGGGCTAAAGCCTCGTGATTCAATTATGGCTCTTTGCTGCTATTAAGGTGATAGTTATCTGCTTAGCCCATAGTAATAAGATGGTAGTGACCGCTTATCCTAAGTCTTCCGCTGACATGGGTGTAACTGTCCTTCCAGAGTACCTCAAACAGTCCTCTTACGAAGCCTATTCCCGGCCTTACTCTGCATTCTTTCTTTCTGGTTGTACTAAGCAGGAGCGTTCCCCCTTACTGGCTAGGCGGCTAGTAGATGCTTGGCTTTCATTCCATTCTGATGATAAATGAACAAAGAGGTGTCGGACTGGGCATATAAGCAGCTATCAGAAATTTCACTCATGATACCAGGCGCGAGGAGCCTGTTTAAGACCATAGATTGCTTTTCGAAACCTGCACACATGAGAAGAGAAGAAAAATGAGTATCGACCGGGAGGTTGAGACATGACTCTTTTCGGTTAAGTGACCCTGTAGAAAAGCGTTGTTGACATCCAATTGACGAAGAGTCCAGCCATGGTATAGAGTAATACTAAAAGACGAATAGTGATAGGCTTAACCACAGGGCTTAATCTATGGATTCTCTGTTCCTCGTTATTGCGCCGATTCAGTGTTTCCTCCGCTTGATTTTCAAGCCGATCCTCCTGTTCAGAAGCTATTTTTCACTGATATTCACGGCGTTGTTTGGGATTTCCGGCATATTTATCGCGGTACACCGAGGAGGCACTTGTTAACCACCGGATGGAGCAAGTTCGTGAACAATAAGAAGCTAATCGCTGGTGATTCTGTTGTATTTATGAGGAAATCGGCTGATGAGATGTTTATTGGTGTAAGGCGAGCACCAATCTCTAGTAACGTCGGAGGAACAAGCTTCTACGGCGGAGATGAGTACTGTAGTTATTATCAGAGCAGTGGAGGCGTTGCTAAGGAAGACGACGGAAGTGCGAAGAAGGGGTTTAGGAGGACTGGGAAAGGGAAATTGACGGCTGAAGCTGTCTCTGAGGCGATTAATAGAGCAGCTCAGCAGACCTTTCTAATACTGAATCTAATAGTGAAATAAATCCTGTAGTTAGCTCAGCTTGGGCAGCACCCCATTTTTAGGTACCATCAACAGCACCCAATCCATACTTTGTCTCACGTCAAATGGATTAGCGGAAGTCAACTTCTTCCTACTTATTTTTGCATGGTAGAAAGTAATAGCATATCCCTCTTCCTCCACAATTCTTTCTAGATCAGTTACGTGTGATCAATGCAGAAATTCCCATCTTGAATAAATTGATTTAGGCGAATTGGACGGAAAAAATGACACTGGGGAGTTGGCTTAGAATTTAAAATAGTAGAGTAAGAAATGAAACAAAAAAGGCCATGAATGAAGAAGTTGAACAAAGATAGTTAGCATAAATAGGACTCCAGTAAGCATCGGAGTAGATCTCTACTAAACAAAGCCAAAGTCATGCATTAAAACACACTACTTTGCGTCTACAGACACTTATTTAAACCTTATAAAAATCAAAAGAGTCGACGGACTCTTCTAGTTTCCCCCGTGCACGTGGGTGACAGCCTCCACTATGAGTGCTTGCTGCTCCGCCCGCAGCGCTTGCTGCCTCCCCTCCAAATCCTCGATACGCTCTCTGGCAGCGCGAATGCGCGCTTCTTTCCTGGCAGGATCCAGTGTTCTAACACTCCTCAAAAAGAGGTTTAGCACTCTACGGCGCTCTTGAATCTCATTTTGCAGTTGCCCCATTTCGGCAGCAATTGCAGAAAGCCTGTTTGCAGCATCCATATCCATACGTGCAAGTACTCAATTTCTTTGATTTGAATTTGATGAAGTGAAGACACTTATCGAGCCTCCATTTATAGAGTGGTAGAGGAATCTCGCCATGCAGTACGAATTGCATGGCTGGCACAATTCTGATGACTACTATAACCACGCTGCCTGTATGAACAAACAAACTTTGCAGAACCGTTTCACCTAATCGATCGTGGTGAAGTCAGCAATGGATTCGGCGGATCATTCACGTCACGAATTGGATGGCAGGCCCAATTCTGACTAGTTCTCCGCACTACTTTTCTGCAGTTAAAATACTCTTATGCCTATTTAGTGAAAAACTGGCTGGCTCTGGCTACCAAACAAAAGATCCCCAAATCACACTGCCTATATGAACAAACAAGCTTTGTACAACCAGCTTACGTGGAAAAGATTCCATATTCTATGCCAATGGACTCGTGACATCCATGTACTGAGTCGTCAAATGAGCCACGTTAATAAAGCCCAAGCTTATACGCATTGGCCCACAGGGTGCCCCAATAGGGCCCGAATGCAAGACCCAAGCCTACATGGACCCATCCTACAAATGAAGACTTGGGCCTGTTTCGATGAAAGCCCGCAGAAGGGAACAAGCCTACCCATCATCAAAGCAAGCCCAAATGCTTGAATGACCTCATTGTCACTTCATCCCTCTCCTTTCAGTCGAGTCACTTCGTACCTTTCCTTACTCCTCAATATAGTCTATGAGAACGTTTTTCTGACCAACTCTCATGGCTTTAGGAGGGTTTTTTCCTAAGCTAGCTCTCCCGCCTTCTTCCGGATTTTCTCCTAAATTCCAGCTATGATCGACCTTTCGAATGAATGAAGTTAGAAGCTAAGGGCTTTGGTCGAGTGAAAGCCTTCTTTCGAAACCAAGTCGTAGTGACGAAAGGAAGGCAGACGCGCAGGTCAGATCAGCCCGCCGCTTATTTATCTCGTAGTTCCACTTTAAGATCGTGGAGCAACACCAAAAGAAGTGAGCTTTTAGGGTTAGGAAGCGAGAAGAAGAGTGAAGGTCGCCCCTATAAAGTATGTTCAAAGAATGGCTTGAGTGAAAGCTGGAGTGGCACAAGACAGATTGAAAGCTAAGGGAAGGGAGGTTTGCAAGGAGGTATACTGGCAGAGCAGGAAGATAGGCAAAGGAGAATCGGCCCGATGCCTACACCTATTGAAAGGGGCGACGGCTCAGATGAAGCGAGCCTATCTTGTTTAGTAAGGGAGGCAGTCTAAAGCGATCTGCTCTTCTTCTTCCTCCACTGGAACTATTACTGAAGAAGGAAGGCTTGATGCTAATCGTATTACATCTCCAGCAACTAAAGAAAGAGCTAGAACTGCAACTGCACCTATAGAATCAACTTCAGATGGAAAGGTTTGAAAGAAAGCAGCTAGGAGTGGTTCAGAATCCGATCCCTTTGAGTGGAAGTAATTATCGCTGGTTCCATCCCGGGAGTGTGCCCTATAAGCATGAGTTGCCCTCGATAAAGAGAAGGAAGGGGCTAGGAAGGATTCCTTCTGCCAGTAAGCGAGTGGGAGATGCCTTCTTGTCCGGTGAGGGCAAGTATAGAAAGCTTATCATAGAGTAAGGTTGAGAATAAGAGTCAAGTAGGTCGTCACTGGGCTCTGAAAGCCGAATATAAGTCCTTGTATATGAAGTGTCAGCCAGAAGTCCCACACCAGCTCTAACTCTAAATGAGTCACCCTGAACTACTAGGCCAGATGTCCTACCCGAAGACTTTTTAGCTGTAAACCCTGCTCTTTACTTATCCTTCTATTTTGATATCACACACGTCGATGCGCGTGCCTGCTTTAATAGAGTAGAGAGATGCTTATCTTTTATTCTGGGAGTCAAAAAGGAGCTGCTCTCGAATGCGCTTACCTTGCCTTGTGGGTGTCCGATGCCGACCCCGTTGTGCTGTGCGTCTTGTCTTTCCCAACGAAAGTGATGCCGATTCAGCGTGTGTGGCCTGATGCGGTTCAGCCTACCAATTAGTGGGGCAAGGAGATATGGTTTCCTTAGATTGAGAATACCTCCCTTCCTTAGGCATAAGCATGTCATGTATATGTACACAAGGGGAATAGCAACTAAAGCTCAATAGCACCTTAGTGAACTACAAGGGCTCTACCGCTCGGGTCCCTCAACCGAGAGCCCCTCCTCGCTACGATCCACCCTTTCTCTAGCCCTCTACTCAACCGCTTTAGCTGGCCCGCTTCTGAATGATCAGAAGTAGCAGATTCAATCTGTGAATCCCGTCTAGAGCTCCTCACACTGTCCGCATCATCATCAACGGCAAGCGGATCAGATTTTAAGAGCTTCAAAATACATACAATACCCTAAGGAGTGAGGGATGTACCTTTTGGAAAGGGACTGACTGAACGGAATCAATGACTTACATTAACATTGCTCTTAAAAGAAGTCGAATTCCCTTCATTCAGAGCATAATTCATCTAGTCACTGATTTGAGTTATATAGTTATTCATGTTTGTTGTTCGTTGGACCTTTTTTGAAAGGCTTTGTTAATGCTTATCGAGTTATGATATAAGAAAGGGGGACGACTGAGGAAATGCCATGCTAAGGCCTATTTCCCTGCTGTTTCAACTTCTTTCTATAGCGATTGGACACAAGTTTTTCTCAAGTTAATGCAACTCCGTTTCAATTCCATAATTTGACTCAAACTACATGTCAATCCCCCAGTCCACTATAGGGGAGAGTTCACTCCAGTTAGGGGGTATTACCAGCGGCTTCGACCACATCCTATCCTCTCTAGCTACTGGCTTCTGTGGGGAGGGCAAACTTCTATATTTCCCTGCTAGTGCACTACTTCCTTTTCTTTCAGAACAGAGACGGAGCCCTGCTTTAAATTGACAGAGGAGTTATTGGACGCCGGGTACATCCAGCCATCCAAAGCACCTTATGAAGCCCCAGTGTTGTTCCAGAAGAAGCGGGAGCCTACGTCTATGCATCGACTAACCTATATCTAAACAAGGTTACCCTCAAGAATAAGTACCTGATTCTGCGCGTAGAAGACCCATTCGATCCGTTGGGAGATGCAAGCTTCTTCACCAAGTTGGATCTAAAGCCGGGGTACTACCAGGTGCGCATCGCCGAGGGTAATGAGCCAAAGAGGAGTATACTTTATGAATGGGAAAGCAGTCATCAAGCCAGATGCGGATGAAATTCTAACTGCTGCGCTTACGCCTTTTGATTAGACAACTCCTAGTGCCAAGCTAACTAACTAGGATTCGTTCAAAGGATTCGTGAAAACAGAAAGAAGAGCTAGCGACTCTGACGAATCTAATGTTGCCCGCGTTGAGGCGAAAAGAAAGGCGGATTCCCTATATAAGTGAATTTGTTCTTCAATCGATTCATCTCGGCCTTAGACTGCTACGGTTAGCTCTTGCCCCGAGCACCTGGACTGGCTATCTCGAAAGAAATGCTTTCATATCATAGCTGCTGACTTGGCTTTGAAACTAGGAGCTGAAGGAACGGCTACTGATTTGGGACCTAAATCATTTCATCCGGAAGTGACTGCACTCGCCTAAGCCAAGGCCAAGCTACTTTCATAACCACCAGGAAAGCCTAGCTACTTGTTCGTTCCTCACCCTGTCCCTTACCTCTTACCGTGGGAAAAGCCGTTGATATTCGTAGATCGTTCGTTGATTCACTCTTTCTTGGTTGACTGCTGGGAAGCTTGACTTGGTCTCAAAGGCTTGGCTAGAAGGCAGAACTCTTTCTTTAGTGGCAACAAGCCCAGAAGAATCGAATCATCGCCCAAAAGCAAGGGAATCAACGAACGATCTACGAATATCAACGGCTTTTCCCACGGTAAGAGGTAAGGGACAGGGTGAGGAACGAACAAGTAGCTAGGCTTTCCTGGTGGTTATGAAAGTAGCTTGGCCTTGGCTTAGGCGAGTGCAGTCACTTCCGGATGAAATGATTTAGGTCCCAAATCAGTAGCCGTTCCTTCAGCTCCTAGTTTCAAAGCCAAGTCAGCAGCTATGATATGAAAGCATTTCTTTCGAGATAGCATAGCTGCTGACTTGGCTTTGAAACTAGGAGCTGAAGGAACGGCTACTGATTTGGGACCTAAATCATTTCATCCGGAAGTGACTGCACTCGCCTAAGCCAAGGCCAAGNCGATTCATCTCGGCCTTAGACTGCTACGGTTAGCTCTTGCCCCGAGCACCTGGACTGGCTATCTCGAAAGAAATGCTTTCATATCATAGCTGCTGACTTGGCTTTGAAACTAGGAGCTGAAGGAACGGCTACTGATTTGGGACCTAAATCATTTCATCCGGAAGTGACTGCACTCGCCTAAGCCAAGGCCAAGCTACTTTCATAACCACCAGGAAAGCCTAGCTACTTGTTCGTTCCTCACCCTGTCCCTTACCTCTTACCGTGGGAAAAGCCGTTGATATTCGTAGATCGTTCGTTGATTCCCTTGCTTTGGGGCGATGATTCGATTCTTCTGGGCTTGTTGCCAGTAAAGAAAGAGTTCGGCCTTCTAGCCAAGCCTTTGAGACCAAGTCAAGCTTCCCAACAGTCAACCAAGAAAGAGTGTTTCTCCCCTACTGAAGAAATGGAAGTTTGTCTGCTTTCCTTCTTAGCTTTGTTGACATTTGCTCTTTCCAGGACTGGCTATCTCTCAATGTATTCACGCATCTCGAAATAGTGAAAAGAAGTAGTCCCTCCTCCCAGAGCTGAAATAGCTGGAAAAAAAACTTCAACAGAGGTAATGCCGACTCTTCTACTTCCTGGTACTTTTGAATAAGGCAAGGCCTTTACCTATTCCCTATCACAACCACTTTCAGTAGAGGAACTTCCTCTCCTTTTAGTCGAGTTATAGCTTTCGCTTCTTCAGATCCTGATCCTTCATCAGAGGAGATCGCTTTACTTTTTTATAAGTAGCCATTGGCAGGACCAAGAAACTCCCATTCAAGGCGCCAATCATTCATAAATAATTCTTATATATGATATGCAATTCGATGATTCAATTTCTTGTGGAAAAGACTAGCGCAATGGCTTAATGCATTTCATTGGCAGTTTGGTCCTAACAAATTATGCTTCTTGGGAGAGGAGAACTTCCACCAAGCAATATTTGAGTTGGCTAACCCAATGATTGAGCTAGCTTCTAATCCATTTCAATCTCATCTTACACAGCAGAAGTTGTGGATTCATCCCTGGAAGCAGGCAATGCCGCCACATCTCCCCTGTGAAAGAAGGTTACGCAGCTGATTCGGTTAATCACATGTCAGAGGCATCTATCTAAATCGCACATGTCAGAACAAGACCTAGGGATCCGGTGGCACCAGGAGCGGGTAGCCGAGTTGAGATCATTCCGTTAAGACACAACCACTTTTACAGTAAACATGCATCCGCCCAGCGCCCCCTCCTTACGAATGGTTACGGGACTAGAGCGAGTCTCTTTTTCTTTGCAAGAATAGGTCTGAGCCTGATGACATTCCTGCTTTCCTTGCCATGTCCAACTAAAGTGAAAGTTAATCAACTGCAAGGAGGAATCGACCTTTTTCTACTATTCATTTGCGCCGGAAACCCCTTCATCATTTGCCCTGAACTGGTGAAAGGAATAGGAGGACTTTTCCCTCGGTGGAAGTAGGGATTTAAGCACAGTTGTGATTCCGCTTTCATGTCTTGGATTGAGCTTTCTCACTCTTTCTATGCCTCTTCCTTGTCGGCGTCCTTTGTTCGCTACTGCTTTAAAGAATGGGATGAGGCTACCTGATCGTCGAGTCGACTTCCATCAATCAATTGGATTGGATCTTATTATCCCATGGTCATAAATCTGATTCTTCACCCAGTGGGAACAGTCTTCATGGTGGTACCAGTGCGTATATATGTAGATGAGTTTTGGTTCCCACCCTCGATTTTCCATCCAATCTTCCTATCTTCTTTTCCCTGCTTTGGAAGCATTCGATCTCTCGTGAGCAAACCCTCGTCAGAGAAAGGGGGCGGGAAGCCTGCGTGCGATTCCTAGGTTGGATATCCCTGGCTCTCTTCTCTCTGAGTCCCCGTTAGCTTTCAAGCGTTCATTCAATCTCCCTCCCAACGCAAGGAAACCGATCGATGCACTTGGCTTTAGGTTTCGATCGATAATAATTTATATTATATATAAAAACGCTTCTCGCTGGAGACTCGGGTGGG
>VBRH01001994.1:21221-29792 GCA_014578085.1 Cardamine resedifolia
CAATTGCATTCTCATAATCATTCTTGGTCACACCATAACTTCCACGACAGAACTTGTAACCCCATCTACCGAACCAAGAATGTCCATACGCCACACCATACAATAACCGAAGTTCCAAAGATCTCTTCTTAGACAAATCCTCAACTGTTATCATCCTGCAAGAACACATTCATTCAATCTCCAAATCATGAAAAAGCTAAATCCAACAAACCGAAAAACGATAGATAAATGTTGTTCCATTACCGTGCTCCGAGGTGATTACAAATCCTATCCCAAAGGTCGACGATTTCTCTTCCACACAAGTATTTAGATCCTCCTTCCATACCATTAATGCAGATCAAATGACCAAACCCATTACTATGAATCAATCCATGTAAAAGATGAGTTTGTAGATCGAAAACATCATCGTCTAATGGCATATTCCAATCTGTATCAATCGGTATTATGAAATGATACTTCCTCTTCGAGACAAAGTGATTGCTCCACCCTATACCAATCCAAAAATAAAAGTTAGATATTCACAAAATCTCTGTAATTCAATCATTAATCATCACCATATACAGAACTAAATACAAAATTTAGATACATACTCATCTGAAACAAATACTCAGAATCACAAATTAACATCTTCAGATACATACTTATCTGAAACTAATACTCTTAATCTCGATTTAACAACATCTTAATTAAGATTGCATAATCATCTGAAACCAATACTCAAAATCTCAATTTAGCAACAAATTCGTAAACCCTAACTGAATTGAATACGAAAAACCCAATTTTTTAGAATCTCCAATTGCGATATACGAAATCGATTAAACCCAACACGAAATCAAACCCAGAAATCTAAAAACCCAAAGAGAATCAATCACAAAACCTGTGCATCTACAATGATCGCAGTACGGTTCCGACGAACGAATCACATCTTCTTCGATAGTATAAAGCGGAATCACAGAGTTCTTCGATTCATGACTAAGAAGTGTACACCACACTGGCATACCACGAATGTTATACTCTTCAACCTCCGCACAATCCCGAAGAAAAACCCTAATTTTATCTCTGAAAGCTCCGTTCCGATTAATCGGAAACTCATCTACACCGAATCGTTGCAGATTATACACTTTCGGCTTTCTCTTTCTCTTCCGGCAAGTCTCGATGATCGGAACTGGCATTGTTAACGAATTGGGTTCGATTAGGGTTTTTGGGATTTGAGCATCAATGGAGATGAAGATGATCTCTCTCTCGAGCTCTGTGAAGTTTACCCGCTTCAATTTTGAAACAAAATGCAGTATAGTTTGAGAAATGCCCTTGAGAAAGATGAGTATTTACGTGACTACCATTGTGATCTGACGGTGTAGATCGAGTTTAGTGATTTGATGGATCTGGACCGTTCATCTTTGTAACTGTAAGTTTGTTAGTCAAACCGCATAATTTCAACTTCCACAGATCTGTTGACTTCCGTCACTCAGATATCCACAGTCCCCAGATAAAATTGTTTCTAAAATAAAACTTTCCCCTTCAAATATTTATTTACTTAATAAAAAGAAATAATTCATCTAAAAACTATTAATATCTTTTATCAAGGAATTGTCCCACCTCCTGCCAACCCGTCAACACAGGACATGCGAACGAGCTAACCAAAGAAAGCAGTACACAAGAGAGCCTGATGCCTGATACCTCCTGCCAGCTACCAGCTATATCCTACCAGCTAATACCTACCAGCTAATACCTGCTATTTCCTATATCCTACTTCCTGTCATCTATTCCCTGTTATCTACCACTTACTACCTTCTATCTCCTACCAGCTATCTTCTATCTGCTGCTATCTGTTGCTACCTGGTATCTCCTATCTGCTGCTAGCTATCTCCTATCTACTACCTAATACCTATTCCCTGTCTACCTGCCTACCCACCTATCCACCTATCTGCCAACACGTGCACGAACAATCTATCTAACACAGGATACGCGCATAAGAGAGATAAGGTACGCACACATGCGCATAAGAGAGCTGACTCCCTTCCTATCTTCCCACCTTCTTACCTTCCTCCTTTCTGGTTTTGCTTTGGTTGTTAAGGCACATGCGCATAAGAGAGAAGGTACACAGGCACGCACACACAAGAGAGCTGTCTATTTCCCTACCCACCTATCCACCTGTGAGCTTGATACTGGTCAGTAAAAGGAAGCTGGTAACGAGCAATCTACCACAGGACACACGCACAAGAGAGGTTGCTTTCCTGCTTTCTGCCTGGTTTGCTTCTTTCTGTTTCCGTATCTAAGCCTAGCTCTGCCTTCTTTCCCTGCTTTGAGCTATAGGTTGGGATCTGTTCCTGCCATGAAAAAAGAAAAAAAACATAAATTCGAGTTTTTTAGGATGGTTATGATAGACAGATGGTTTTTTGAACTGTCAACTCTATGTCTTTTCCTTCCTTGGTTTGTAATATGCTGATGAGAACTCCTCCTTCTATCATAAGCTTACTAGAATCTTGGGTTTGATCTATCACGAGTCTTTCTTTCCTGGATTGGCTTGGCTGGATTGGTCTATTCTAATCTATCTTCCTTGCCTTCCTGTCTTGCCTAGCTATGCCTTCTTTCCTTGATTTCAGCCAGGATCTGCTTTTAGCCTGATTGGTAGGTTGGGTGGTGTTGGTTGCCTCACGATAACCAAGTGGGGGTTTGTTGATGGGTTTGTTATGCCTGATTGGTTGTCTTTAGCCAGATGGGTCCCTGCTTTGAACCTTAGCTTGGGTTTCTCCGCCCTATGTTTGGATACGGATATAATTCGTTTGGTTCTTATAGAAGAACGAGTAATGGTTCCTCTCTATGCTTTCCTCCTTAACTCAAAATCTATGGGTGACTGTTATTATATATAAATGTGTGAATTCATTGTTTGATTCTTCTCTAAGGTTTGTTTCTTCCCTTGCCTGCCTTGCCTGTTAGGTAGGTAGGGTTTCTTACTTTTTCCGGTATATAAAGAGAAAGTTTTGGATTCCTACTGTCCTCTTACGAAGGAAAATGGTATTTCATCAAATCCTCGCTATATAAAGAGAAAGTTTTGGATTCCTGATGTGCTCTTACGAAGGAAAATTGGATTGCTCACTTTTGCCGGTATATAAAGAGCGAAGTCCTTGTTTTCTGCCATAGGTTGGTTTCCCGGTATAGGCAAGGAAGGAAGTCCCTGTTTAAAGGCACAGGAAGGCACCTGCTGTTATCTAGGTACTTCAAAGCATGCACACTAGAGAGCTTAATCCCTGCTTGATGGCTTGACTGAGAGTTTTCGCCTACCTAGTAAAGGAACTGGACCCTCTTTCTTCTCCTGCTGCAGCCCTTCAAATAGTTCTCTTCCCTGGGCGGATTCTGGAGCTCCTTCCTCAACAAGTCCAGGTAGTCAACTAATATAATATAATAAGTAGTAGGAATGGGCTGTGGATGAGCCTTTAGCTAGCCTATAAGATAAGTAGCTACTGGGATTCCTTTCCTCAAGATAAGAGTCTATTTGGAGTTGTAGCTGTCAAGAGATCTCTTCTCTTTATATTATAAGTCTAGCTCGAATCCTTCTCTCATTGCTTGGGAGTGCATTTCCTTTCGGTCAATGGTTCAAATGCGCGTATCATCTGGCTTGGCTTGCTTGGCTTTCTCTTATGGATAGTTTATTCTTCTCCGGATCATAAGGCTTTGGCTTGGCTCGCTTGGCTTTCTCTTTAGCTTTAGGAACTGAGCTCTCTAAGAAAGGATCACCTGCTTATATATAGGCTCGCTTTCCTTTTGCAAGCTATTAAGTGCATGACTTTTGAGAACCAAAACCTGGGCGGGCCTCCCTTCTTGACTTGATTAGCTTGACCGGAACCCCTTCTTTGATTTGCTTAGCTTGATTCAAAAGCTTAGCTTGATTCTAAAGCTCTCTCGCGTGAAAGGAATTCAACCTCTCATTTGATGTGCACTTACGCGCCCCATCCCAACTCCAATACTCGAGGGCTTGCTTGGCTCGCTTTCCCGGTTCCTTACTTGCTTGACCTGTTCTTTCTTTACTTCCTTGACCCAAGACTTCTCTCTTTACTCGTGACAAGCAGCAGGTCCATTAAGCCAGGGAGTGTGGTCACTCACCTGTCTTGTTTGCCCATGTACCGTGTTCCCTAGATCATAATAAGCCAGTGATAGAAGGAGGAGTTATCAAACAATTATTCCAAGCCAATCAATAAAATACAAGCAAGGAAAGGAATCAAGGCAAGCCAGGCAAGCAGAACAAACCTATCTATGAATAGCAAGGTGAAAGAGCTCAGTCTCGTGGTTAACAGTCACCCATCTATTCCTAGTTAGGGATCTAAAAGGTACATAGAGTATCAATCTATCGTTCTATCATATACGCGGAAAGTCTCAGACAAGCAACAGAAGGAAAGCAGTTACCTACTATTGGAGTCGAACCAATCACTAGTGCCCTATGAAAGCAATACTTTAACCACAGAGTGAAGTAGGAGGAAGACATAGACTAGCCATTCCAGTTGAGTGTTTAACACGTAAATATTCGAATTGAGCCATTCCAGCTAACAATCCAGGGAAGAAACCAATCGAGTGTTTAACACGTAGAAATTCCTATTAGTCAAGAAAGGCATAGAGTGTCCATTCCACATAGAGTATCCAGTTCAGATATCTCCAAATACTCAGAAGGAAAGAAAGACATAGAGTATCCAATCTTGAGTTCCCTCTATTATGCGGATATTATTGAATCGGCCAATCATGCATTTCCAACTCTCGCGTGTGTGTGCCCACGGGGTACCTTTATATCTTATATGCGTGTGCGAGGAAGGCAGGGGAAGCTCTCTTTACTCCTATGCGTGCTTGACTTACTTGACCCATCCCTTACTCCCTCTCTTGTACTATTGTATTGCCCCGTGTTGGCTAGCTTACCCGTGTTCCATACCTTCCTAGCAATAACAGGACCATTTCAACAAATAAGACATTCACTCTAGACTCGTACGCTCATGACTTGATTGACTCCTAGGACCTGTTTGATTCAAGCTCTAGCTCTCGTTACCTTAATTGCTTGGCTCGCTTGGCTTGGGTTTCTCTCTTGACTCGTGTACCCTCTTCACTTGACTCTTATTAATAAGAATGATTAACCGATCTCTGACTTTCTAGCTTGACAGGTTCCTTACCGTAATAAGATTAGAACCTTTCCTGGAGTGATTCCATACCATCTCTCTTTAGTTCCAAATTATGGTTCAAGCTGCACCAAACATACCTAAACAACTCATTACAGGTCATTCACGTATCTCCAAGGACCGAACGGGGCAGAGAAAGCAGGAACTCTCTCTAAGAAATGCACTAGTTAGAAAGGACTTCCCTTTGGCCTTTATAACCATTCAAACAGGGAATCGAGCTAATACTTCAATGCATGATCCCCGTAGCCGTAGGGAACCAGACCTATTAAACAAACTCACAGGCAAAGCGGGCCCTATCAATTAGCTCTAATCTTATCTTAGTTCCAAATCAAACTATGAAAACGAGGAGATCAGCTCGCTAGTGCGTGTACGTGCCCAACCTATGGCTATACTCACAGCAGGGATTAAGAAATGAAAGATTACGGTTATAACAACAATATTATAGTTAGGGATGAGAGCTCATACTCCAATGCATGACAGACCGGTACCATTGAAACAGGAAAGCAAGAACTCTCTCTAAGACTCGTGCTCAGCAGCAGGTCCATTAAGCCAGACAGGAGAGCTGTCAAAGCATTCGTGGTGCGCTCTCTCGCGCGTGGGCACATACCTTTAGACGGTGACTTCCTTCCTTGCCTATAACCCATCCATCCCATGGCAGAAAGCTGGAACTGAGCTCTCTCTTGCGCATTCCTCCTATTATATAAGGGGACCAAGAGCAGGTGCCTTCACTCTTTCCCTTATAAAGAGACGGATACGCCCATTTGACCGGTGCCTTCCTGTGCTATATCCGAGGTACTGAGACCTTACCCACCCTCGAAACGTGGGATTCGCACTAAGCAACTGAAAAGGTTTCTCCAAAGCCGGTAAATTCCAAAGTTTACTCCAACAGGGATCTCACCTCCTCCACTTTTTAGAGGTAAGAGGCGGACTCTTACCCAACATTCCCAGCTTAGAAATACAGCTTTTCTTTTCCTAGCGAAGCAAGTTCTCTGTACAGCACACTGTTGCTTTTTCTGTGCTCTAGTAACGAAGGTCAGGACTTCTCGCTTTTAGCAGTCTTCCGAAATGTTGCTGCGCTTCATGAAGGGATGTCGAAAAAGTGGTTAGTCTTAATCCTTCTCTGCTTTTTTGACTTCCGTTTGATATCTCCGAGTTTTACGAACTGGATTCCCGGATAGCAGAATGTCAATATAAAGAAGATAGTACGTATCCGCCACTAGCAAAATCCCTAATATAGAAGTACTCTTAGCTTTCACAGTAGTGTGCTTGTGCTGGCTTTCCACCTTTAAGAGCTTTCCATCTTTAAGATTGCTCCGCTAGGGCTTTTCACCTTTCATAGGCTTTCCGCCTTCTTTTCGCTGGGATTAATCCTGTTGACGGAAATTTCTTTCTTTCTCTTACACCTCTTACACGCAGGCACCCATGCAATAGATAGTAGCAGTTCTCCTCTCCTAGGTTTAGTAAAGTGCCATAGGCCGATCAACAGCTTTTAATAGCACACTCCTAGCGAAGCAATTTTGGTTGACTACAAGTAGTAGGTGGCGGGTCAACTTTCGAAAGTAAACAGGTTTCGATCGGTGTGCTCCCTTACTTTATTCTAATTCATGAGGACCTAAGGAAGGATAAGAGAGATCTAGGTATTCAGTTCTTTACCTTTGATTAGCACACCGAGGTAATATCATATTGATCATATTGATAGTATGCCCTTTTTCAGTGCTAGTTTCCGAGTTGTCTCTATCGAGCTGTAGTTGCTCAGGGAACGCCTTTGAAGAAAGAATACTAAGGCCTTTCCTTAAGCTTCCTTTCAGATATTGTTCCGAGTAACATAGTTCACTCTCAGCAGCACACACTAGTGGAATTCTTTTCTAGCGAAGCAAGCCCGCCTGGTGTGATTAACTCCCTAGCAGTCACTACTGAGCAGCACAGAAGCGTAGTGTGCTGTAGCAGAGTGTGCTATGAAGAAGAAGATTAGGCTTAGGTAAAGGATGAACAAGCCAATGATGGTACGAACCAGACGGGCCAGTACCAGTTGGGACATCTCGTTAACCAAGCTATGAATCAGACATTTCATACGCACGCCTCTCTCATCAAAGAATCAAGAAGTTAGTCATGACATAGTGATCTTCAGCACACTACGAGCAACTAGCTGAACTCTTCATCCGCATACTGCACAAGCAAGGGCTTTAGACCTCCTCTGAGAGAAGAGAGGGTTCAGAGCACACTCCGCTTCGCTCACTTAACTGGCGCATGCTACTTGTTCAGCACACCAAACGGACAAAGATATATATAGAATAAACGAAACTCTATAAAATATCATAAGATAAGAAAGTTTAAAAGAACGATTCGAGGCAGGTCTTCTTTGCCTTTGGTTGGTAGTATTGAGCTAGGTTCATCTCACACCGATTAATCCCAGGAATCACCACTTCTACTTCTAGGGTACCTTTTCCTTGATCCTTTTATGTGCGCGAGTGTTACTATTAACATTGGTGGGATCCATGCCAACCCTCGTAATTCCAGCACACTCAAACAGTCCTCTTACGAAGCCTATTCCTGGCCTTACTCTGCATTCTTTCTTTCTGGTTTTGGTGTTCCGATATCTTTCGTAGGATGAGTTCGATCCATTAGGTTCTTCAATTTGTTCAGAAAAGAAACAAGAAAACATCTTTTCCTTTGACCAAGGGGCCCTCTCAACTCCTACGAGTCCTCCGTCCCAGATTCCCAAGCCTTAATCCTTTTGAGTAAGAGATCTGCGGCTTTTCGCGCAGAAGTGGTCTGCTCGGCCTCGGAAATGTCCCGCATTAGGTGCCTGATTTGGGACACCTTCTGGGGGGAAGCCTTCCGCAGGCCGAGTTTATCTTGTATGTTAAATACAAAATCAGACCGGGCTCTAATCGCCGAAAATGACGACAAGAAGTCCGAGAGTTCATGATTAAGTTGGATCAGGGGGATAGGGGGCTCGGGGGAAGTGACGGCTTGGGGATTGGAGGACTCCCCCAATAATTCCCCCTGGCTGATTGCCGGAGAAGGAATGTGAACTATCACTGGTTCTGCTTCTGCAGCAGACGGCAAAGACGATGCCTCGCCCTGCTGCGCAGCCCCCGAAGAGTCAGTTTCCCCCCGATTCTCATAATAGCGGTAAATCCATGAATCTCCTTGGCTCGAGATCGAGGGTACTGGAGACTCGTTCCTTGCCGGCAAAGGGAGCTTTTCCCCTGATCCTTCTTCGTCGTCATTAAAGCCTAAAGCCCCCTCGGAGAGGGAGATGGTATATAGAATAGAAATGCCCAAGATCAGACCGCGCGAGCAGCCCAGCTTGGTCAAAACTATTCTACTACCGATTAGGCTTATTTGACCCCAAGGTAGTACATATCCTATAAAAGCTGTCACAATCATTAATAGGAAGATTACAACTCCA
>VBRH01001998.1:3292-13323 GCA_014578085.1 Cardamine resedifolia
CCACGATGGCGACGATGAAACTGGTGACAATGAAGATGGCGACAAAGGTGGCTTGCGATGATGGCGATGGCTATACGTGTGCGGGAGAGGAGATCGCGTGGATTAAATGAGAAGGGCGTACGGTTTCAGCAAAACCCTCCGAATTGCAACATGGTCCTCCCATTTCTGTAGCTTCAAAAATTGACCCCAAACTCTTCAACTCTCAAATAAACCCAGCCAATAAAAAAAAAACTGATTTAAACAAATTTCGACCCAAACTTCGAAATTGTCAAATTTAAATCAACAAAAATAAGAATTACGGATGTTACATTGACATTGTCTGTAAACTTTGGAATATCCTTCATCAAACCCCACACATGATCAAATTTTAAACTTTTTTTAGTTTCAGATCTTGTACCAATAATTGATTTACTTTATCCATTTGCAATATAATTTAGAACATAAAATTTTGTTAAATACACACACACACACATATATATATATATATATATATATATATATACAAAAAACTATTCTACATATATAGTAGAATTAACATAAACACTTATGAATTATGTACTTACAATGTCATGTTCGATGCTCCACTTAGATGCATGCTCTCCACTTGAATCACACAGCTTCTCAAATTTCTCACAGCATAAAGAATAACACTCACCCTACCTTGTAGAGATATGTCGCTTCTAATTTCACAACTCTCATTTTTTTTTCATTGTAGTTTTTTTCTATTTTCCTCCATAATTTTCCCAAAGCTTGGTTATTTCTAAATACAAACGACATAACAACAAATCTTCTGGCTGACTGAATGATGTGCCTCTGTTTTTTCATATTTTTTTGTAAAGAAAAGGAGTTAGTCAAACTATGATTTTTTCATTGGTTAAGTCTATTATTTATACATAATAATAGATGAATATGAATTCAAATGAATGGTTATGAATAAGTTTTGCAAATTTCCTTATCTTTAATATGGTGGATAGCTTATTGTTAGAATTTCAATCTAACGGCTGGTAATGAATGAAATCTAAAGAATGGTTATGAATCAATTTTACATATTTCTTTATCTTATATATTGGATATATTGGATAGGATCATAAGATAATGAAAAGAATTAAATCTAACAGATGGTGACAAGTGAAATCTAGTGAATGGTGTAGATTAAATTTTAAGGATTTTCTTATCTTCTTAAATAGTAACATTTTTATCTATAAAATGTACATATAGACGTTACACAAATATCACCACTTCTTTTATTAGTTTAAAATATGAATTTTAATATTGGAGTTTCATCTTCTTTTCAAAAATCGTCTTCCTCTTCAAACTCATCCGAGTTTGAAGAATTTTTGATGAATGACATCGCATCACAGATAGAGGACAACAAATTCTGGTCAATTTGGTTGTCAACAATAACCGCCTTATTCACCAACTCATTGAAAAAACAATCATGTAAGTCATCGAGGCTCTATTCTTGGTCACGCAATTGTACACCGTGACAGGGAAAATGCTCATCGTAATTTGTTCAATGATGATGTTTCTAATAATCCTGTGTATGGTGTAAGAGAGTTTCATCGTTGATTTTGAATGTCACAAAGGTTATTTCTTCACGTTGTTGATATTGTTAAACAACATTACAACTAATTTACTCAACGACGTGATGCTTCTAGTAGATTCGGCTTATCAATCTTACAAATAGTAACTACAGGTATTTGGATTTTAGCGTGTAGTATGTGTTGACACTGGATTCAACACCCTAAATATTATAAATATTTTGCTAAAAATAAAGTTTTTTCTTAGTAAATCGGAAATAAATTCGTTTATTATTTGTGTATATCGTTACAAAGTTTCGATAAATTGATCCCTCCTCGAGGTCTTTCCCTTATATTTATATAAGATTCAGATTCAATTCCGCTAATTAACACAATGATTCTCCTTAAATGTGTCTGTTTTGATTTCGTATTCAATTGTCATTACACCTTGATTTTTTGAACCAGGCCATTATTGGGCTTCATTATGCTGTCCTCGAGCTCTTTCTAGATACTTTACTTCATTCCTCGAGTTGCGCATTGCTTTGCTCTTCGAGTTGTGCATTGTTTCGCCCCCGAACTGTCATAGAGTTTGACTCCTTATTTTTCCTCGTCTGCTCCCATGAAATGACTCCCATATATCTGCCTCATGGCAACAATCCCGAACCGCTGAATCTTTGTGCGGGATCCAGTACCAACAATTGCCCCCAAGTCTCGCGAGCTGTTGTTATAGCTCGCTAGAGTTAAGTCATTAATGCTAACACTTCTGTTTTAAATGGAAAATCTTTTTACCTTAGTTAACCCTTTCTCTTGCCATATTATCCCTGAGATTTTGGGACTGGTGATTTGATTTCCCTGATATGCACTATCATTATCTCTTAAATTACTAATAAAATGAGAAAGACTGTCTCACTTCCCTTCGACCTCCCGATGAGGTGGGCTCGATGGTTCGCTGCTTCTTGACAGGCTACTCCGAGGACCGGCTCCCATTTCGCACCTGGTGGTAATGCTTCACGAACTCTTCCAGGTTGAAGCTAGATAGCTCTTCAGATGCCCGCCTTTCGGCGAGATGTTTCTTGAGGTCGCTACAGTCTTTCATTGCATGACCATTGACTCGGTGGATGTAGCAGTATGCGCTCTCGTCGCGTACCCAGGTAGAGGATGATGGAGCTCCGAACTGGCTTCTCCCGGAGAATGGTCTTCCAACGTTGTGGCTATACGGGGTAGGCCCGAAGCGTTTGGTTTCCTGTCCATCTCTCGGCTCGTACTTCCTTGAAGGGTGGTAACTGGTTTAGCTGGTATGTACTTTTTTGCGGCTGTTAGCTTCTCTTCCTCTGCCTCAATCCAGTCATTGGTTCGAAACAGGGCATCTTGGATCGTCGTTGGTCGATTAACCATAAGGCTTTCTCTAAACTTGGACTCGTGCCAGAGCCCGTTCTTCAAAGCATTTAAAGCTGAGGTTTGTGAAATGGCCGGAATTTCTGCCAAAATTTCCTTGTACTTTGAAATATATTTTCACAGTGGCTCCTGAGGTCCTTGAAGCAGGTTCCAGAGGTGTCGGTCGGAATTCCCTTTCTCCATTAGTACCGAATACTGCATGAGAAAGACGGAAGACAGCTCTTTAAACTGTTAATTGACTTCAGTTCAAGTTGGGTGAACCAGAGGAGTGCTGGCCCAGATAGGTTTTCTGAAAAGAGTTTGCAGTATCATGCATCCTCCTCGTAGACCTCTAGAACAATGCGGCCCGCAACAATTTGAAAAACTGCCAAATGGCTCTTTGGATCGCTTTTCCCATCATAGGTCGGCAAATGGACCTTGCGAGCGTCCGCTACTCGAAAGCTCGTGATCCTTGCTGTGAACAGGGACCGCCTTGCTTCCTCGATTACCCTATCAATTTCGAGCGCCGAACTAACGGCCTGATGGAACTTTGACTTCATCTCGCGATGTTCGTTATTGAACTCCAAGAAAGGATTTTTAACCCCGTCAATTACCTGCTCGTTGACATGCTGATTCTGCACTCCGTCTTCCTGTCATGTTGCTACTCTAGTCGACGTAGTGTTTCTGACTGCTTGGGAGTTCCGAGCCTCTAGGGTGCCGAAGATCGAGCGACGAGGCAGAGTCCTGAGATTAGTACCTGCAGCCACAAAGTCCAAACGAACAGATAAAGTTGCATTAGTTGTACCTAAATTTCTTGGGCAGTTCTCATTGTTGTCATGTCGCCTGCCTTGGTTGTAATCTTTGTGGTCAAGCTCGTTGTGTTTGCGAGAAGCTACCTTAGAGTTTCTGGAACATCAATGAGGTCAGACATGGCTTGGATCAGACAGGCAGTCTGGGCTTTAAGATCTCCTTTGTATGTATCCCCACAGGCGGCGCCAAATTGTTGACACTGGATTCAACACCCTAAATATTGTAAATATTTTGCTAAAAGAAAGCTTTTTCTTAGTAAATCGGAAAGAAATTCGTTTATAATTCGTGTATATCGCTACAAATTTTCAATAAATTGATTTCCACTCCTCGAGGTCTTTCCCTTATATATATATAAGATTTAGATTCAATGCCACTAATTAACTCAATGATTCTCCTTAAATGTGTCTGTTTTGATTCAGTCTTCAATTGTCATTACTTCTTGATTTTTTTAACCATGTCGTTACTAGGCTTCATTATGCTGTCCTCGAGCTCCTTCTAGATACTTTACTTCCTTCTTCGAGCTGTGCATTTTTTCTCTCCTGAACTGTCGTAGAGTTCGACTCCTTATTTTTCTTCGTCTGCTCGCATGAAATGACTCCCATATATTTGTCATGTGGCAACAATCTCGAACCGCTGGATCTTCGTGCGGGATCCGGTACCAACAGTATGCATGTTGATGCCACAAAAGAATACATCAAAATATGAGAGTCTACAGTAATTGAATACATGAAGAGATTTTGTCGTGCAATTGTAGCAGTGTTTTCGGAGTGGTATCTCAGATCACCATCACCATAAGACGTTGCCAGACTTCTCAATATCGGCCAACAACGTGGATTTCTAGGAATGCTGGGTAGTCTTGATTGTATGCATTGGAAGTGGAAAAATTGTCTAACTGCATTGGCAGGGCAATTTGTAGGGTGTAGCGGATCACCCACAATCATTCTTGAAGCAGTTGCAGATTATGATTTATGGATATGGCATGCATATTTTGGTATGTCATGCATCAACAATGACATTGATGTTTTGAAGTCATCAAATTTATTTTCAAAGCTTGCTCAAGGTACTGCTCCTCCAGCTAATTATATTATCATGGGAAAAGAGTATAACATGAGTTATTATTTAGCTAATGGTATTTATCCAAAATGGTCAAATATTGTTCAAAATATAAGTGATCCCCAAAGTCCAAAGAAAAGTTGTTTGCAGCAAGGCAAGAAACAAGTCGAAAAAATGTTGAACGTGCATTTGGAGTTTTACAATATAAATTTGCTATCCTAGCAGAATCATTACGTTAGAGGTGTTGCATGATATAATGGCATCATGCATTATAATGCATAACATGATAATTGAGGATGAATGTGATATCAATGCACCGATTAGAGATGCAAGATAAGTCCTTGAGAAAACAGTTGAAATGAATGTGAATGAAAATATTCGATTTCAACAGTTTTTATTTTATAATCTACTGATAACAAATAAAGAGGCTCATTTATCACTTCAAAATGCTTTGGTTGATCATATTTGGGAGCATTATGGAAATAATTTTGTTGAGTAATTTGATATTTAAATATAATTTTATGTAATTTTGTTATTATTTATATATAATTTCATATTTCTATGTATAGTTTTATTTATAATTATTGTATATAATTTTTATGCATATTGTTTTATTTATTTATGAAAGTTTTATCATCATAACTAATTTTTGTTAATAGTAGGGACTAAAATACAAAATACAAAAATTTTAATATGATATTTGTGGTTTCATTGTTGGAGTACATCACCCTCAAAACCTCATTTTAAAGATCAACTCCCCTCAAAATTAGTTTTTTTTTGTTGTAGATGCTCTAAAAAAACTCTCAAATTTGAAGTTTTGTAGACTTGTTGGAGATGCTTTTAGTGGCATGGTTTTTTTTTTTTTGTCGAAAGTGGCATGGATATTGCAGTTATTGATGACGAAAAAAAAAATATTAGTTTATATCGATGATTTCTAAACACTATGGCTCTTGCAATTTAACATTTTTGATTTTTGGAATAGATAATTAGCTAGAATGTTGTGAATATCTACTACTATTGATGGTTATGATTAATTTGTTATCATTCATGCAGAATCAATTTTTTTTTTTTTGGGTATTTTGGTCAAAATGTAGAAAAGATTTGCTCATTCTTTTTTGGTAAAATTTCCTCATCAGAGTAGACAATGGATTAAAAATTAGGTTGAAAAGAGTTAATTTATGATTATCTTCTTGAAAGACTTTGGGGAATTGCATCTAGTTATATTATAAAGTCACTTAGATTGAATCATTTGGATACAGCTTGCGCATTTAGTTTCTTATATAGTTTATCATTTAGGCGTGCATGAGTAATTGTGATTTGTGTATATATATATAAATAGTCAGAAAAATATCTGAGACCAAATCGATCTTGATTGTTTGTAAGAGTCAATTGACAGGTAAGCTAACCATTTACAATAATAAAGACTCCTAATTAACTTTCGGCCAGTTACCTACTAATCTCCCACTATCCCCAATTGCTAATTTAAAATGACTATTTCTCTGTTAAGTGTAGTATTACAGTTTAAAATTTATTACAGTTTGTGTTTTCAATGCATTTTTTTCAAAATTTCTAGTAATATCTATATTATTTGAATGTAATGACTTATGAGTAATGAAAAATGTATAATATATTAGTAAGAGATTAAAAAAAAAAATTCATTATTTTCTTAATTAGTGTACAAAATCTTTAATTACAAATAAATTGAAAAAGATAGAGTATCATTTTATGCGAAGACTTATAAATACAACTAATTTAGTTGTAAGGAAATTGATAGGAATCAATATTAGATTAGACTGAAATATACTAATTAATGGGTGTTCCTTTTATTAGATATCAACATTAGATTAGAATAAAATAGTCTTTGAATATATAAAACTTGAATATTTTATTAAAAATTTATGAGGATACTATTTTCTGAAATGTTTGGTTAGTTTCTCTTGGAATTGGTTCTCAAATTCAGCATGGTTTATGTTGGTTATCAGTTCTGGTTAAGGGTAATTAATTGGTCTTTAGTCATCTCACACGGTTTGATTGGAACACCAAATGCTGAAAAATCAGTCGTTTTCCACCTCTAAAGTTTTAAAAAATGATATATGTCTATTAAAAATAAATAAATATACAGATAAAATATAAATTTGTTGATTTATACTTCTTGATAGACTCGACTTTCTAAGTGGAGTTGAATTCGAATCAGTTTGTTCTCAGGTTATTAGAGTTTCCATTTTCCAATATTATTTGAAATTGTTGGAACTTGTTGTATTTTAATTAGCTTAAGAAAACCCGAATGGATCTATTTTCAAGTTATTAAAACTTTCTTAAATTATGGATTTTATGTATACACTAACATATATGGGTTTGGGTAATAAATAAATAAAATAAACCGCCGGCCTCTTAGTTTAGTGGGTTTGACTAGATGATGCCGTATTGTTAGGGACCATTTTTTGCCTCATATTTAACCACGTCAAGCATGGTGGGTTTCTCTTTTTCTTTAATATTTTCCTTATTTTTTCCATTATGAGTTTTAAATTTTTTTAATGGATCAAATTTTTGGTGGTAAATTTATATGGTTTTGGTGGATCTCTAAGATATTTCCCAAGGATTACTTGTCACGGAATATCCCTAGTAATCTGCTTCAATCAATTAGATTGATACCTAATCAAGGTAAATCCGGCCCACCCTTATTACACTTTCCTTTTTCATTTTTCTTTTTCAATATCTACCGTTAGATTATTTTGATCGACACCGTCCATTTTGGAGGTGCTTTTGTATAAAGAGAGGTGAGATCCCTCATAACAAATCATCCACCAATTCTTAATAAAATAGCATTCTTGTTTCTCTCTCTTAGTTCCGAGTTTAATTTCTCTCAGATTCTCGTTTAATTTCTTAAAGGCTTATTTAGCCATTTTACACGAGGTAAAAGAGTATAAGACCGCACGGTTTGATCACGAAGATCAAGCCCGTGACAAGTGGTATCAGAGAAAAGTTCGCCAACGAGCAAAAGAAGAAATATCCAGAGAAATGGCGAGAAGCAATGATGGGGATGGATCCAACAGTGTGGATGACACTTTAGCCCCGGAGATACCGAGGCAAAAATGTGATAAGATCAAGGTTCGAGAGGAGCTCGAGACCCTGAATATGGGTGTTGGAGCGCTTGATGAGCGGCTTGAACGGGTGGAACACCAAACGTCCGAGCTTGAGAACACGACATTTGGGGAGATTGGACAACTCAAGAATGAGATGGACGACATGAGAGTTCGATTCATACGACTTTATGAGAAGTTGTTGGAGGCGATCCAAGGTCTTCATTCCAGCATCGAGGTGATGCAACAAGACTTGGCGTTGTGCAAACAGGCCGGTTGCCAATGCAGGAGCCACAACCATGGTGAACGGATCATCCAAGGTGGATTTTGCAAAGCTATCACGGTTCAATGGGGCAAGGGATGCCCAGGAAGTTGAGAACTTCAGCTGGGAGATGGAGTTATACTTCGAGAATATCAATCTCACGGATGAAGTGGCGAAGATCAAAGCCGCTACATCTTATTTGGCGGACACGGTTATGCTATGGTGGCGGAGGCGCCATGCAAACATTGAGCGAGGGACATTCCAGATGGACACATGGGCTGATTTCAATAGGGAACTCAAGCGTCAGTCCTATCCTGAGAATGTTGTCTACAAGGCTCGAAAGAAGCTAAGAGAGCTTCATAAAAAAGGTAACATTCGAGACTATGTGAATGATTTCACAAGACTTATGCTACAGATTCCGAGTATGTCCGGAGAAGACATTGTGTTCCATTTCATCAATAGATTGGAAATGTGGGCTAAGCAAGAGTTGCAGCAGAGAGGCACTCGATCCATCGATGAAGCGATCGCGGCAGCCGAATCGCTCTCAGACTTCCACCACCAAAGTCTATATGAGACTTTCACGGGAGAAAGGGAAAACGACAATGGTGGGGAAGGAGATGGCAAACAGAGAACCATGATTTCACTAGAAGAGATAAACGGGGTTCATCGAAGGACCGTTATAAACCAGCATATTCCAAAGGTTCCGAGAAGAGCTCGGGGAAAGAATTTATTCCACGGGGTGGATGTTATGTGTGCAAAGGGCCACACTCAACAAAGGACTGCCCAAAGTTGAGATCCTTGTGCGCTTTGATTCAGTAGCAAGAGTCCGAGGAGGAAGAAGTTGAGATGACACGGACACGGAGGACGTGGGTGCACGGAAGGAGGTCACAATACGTAGTCCAAAGGTTCCGAGAAGAGCTCGGGAAAGAATTTCTTCCACGGGGTGGATTTTATGTGTGCAAAGGGCCACACTCAGCAAAGGACTGCCCAAAGTTGGATCCTTGTGCGCTTTGATTCAGCAGCAAGAGTCCGAGGAGGAAGAAGTTGAGATGACACGGATGGGATCCATGAGACTTCTTGACACTCTTCCAATTGACCCGGAACCTGGGAGGGACGGGATGTACCGATTTTCGACCTTGCAATACACAGAGGACGTGGATGCACAGAAAGAGGTCACAATACGTAAGAACGGAAATCAGCATTCGAAAGTGTCCAAAGATCTCAAGGGACAAGGGTCGACGAGGACGTCTCCGGATTGAGTGGGGTAGTATGTCACGGGCCATTTTTGGCCCCATGATTTAACCAAGTCAAGCTTGGTGGGTTTCTCTTTTTCCTTAGTATTTTCCTTATTTTTCCATTATGGGCTTCATATTTTCTTAATGGGTCAGATTTATGGTGGTAAGATTCTAGATGGTTTTGATGGATCTCTAAGATATTTCCCAAGGATTACTCGTCAAGGAATATCCCTAATAATCCGCCTCAATCAATTAGATTGATACCTAATCAAGGTAAATCCGCCCTACACTTATCGCACTTTCATTTTTCCCTTTCCATTTTCAATCTCTACCATTAGATTATTTTGATCGGTACCGTCCATTTTGGAGGTGCTTTTATATAAATAGATGTGGGATCCCTCCTAACAAATCATCCATCAATTCTTAATAAAATAGCATTGTTTGTTTCTCTCTCTTAGTTACGAGTTCTTTATCTCTCTAAACTTTCCTTTTAATTTCTTAAAGGCTTACTTAACTATTTTACACGAGGTAAAAGGCTATAAGGCCGCACGGTTTGATAACGAGAATGAAGCCCGTGACATTATGCTCTAAACTCTATCCAGGTTCATATCCAAAGTTCTGCAATATGTATGTTTAGACGATGACGAGGCAAATAATAAAGGCTAATTTGCTTTGAATTATAAATATAAATATATAT
>VBRH01002000.1:25284-35821 GCA_014578085.1 Cardamine resedifolia
GGGGGGGGTACCTATAGTCATTGGGAAGTATGAAGATGAAATTCTATGTGATGTGCTACCCATGGAGGCTGGACATATACTCTTTGGACGACCATGGCAGTCAGACCGAATAGTAACCCATGATGGCTTCACAAATCGCCATACATTTGAATACAATGGGAGAAAGACCATTCTTGTTCCTTTGCTGCCTCATGAGGTATATCTAGATCAAATGCGATTAAAAGGAAAGAAAGAGCAAGGTAAGAAAGCTAACTTATTTGCTAGAGGTGTGAAGGTTGAGACATCTAAGTTAATTTCTTATAATGATAATATGCCTCGTGTGTCTAACCTTGCACTGGAGCTACCGAGTGAATCTTTTAATCTGTTGCAGGAAGTGTCTCAAGGAAATTACCCACGGGAGCTAAAACTTGATCACTTCTATCACTACAGTGTGGTTCTATTCTATGATGAGACGAGTTTTAAAACTTGTGCGACATACCAAGCTGATTTGGGTGTTAAATACTTTCCTTATGATGGCGAGAAGATGCTATCTATTTGTGGAGTTTTGTTTGATGACAAGTCTACGGAGACCAATGAAGTTTATACCATGAGTATTCCGGGGAACCAAAGATGTCAACCGAGCATCGAACTAAATTCTAAGAGCTCTAACTTGATGATAGTGCAGTCTGGTTCGGTTGTTGATTTCCTACTTGCTAATATTGAAACTTCTTCTTGTTTTGATAAGATACAAGCAAGGAATCCTAAGACTTGCAAGGAACAGACGTTTGAATTGAAGAACAGAAACTCAACTAATGACTTCACAAGAAATGGAGTGTTTGACTTTGACTACTTCCGTGATACAAAGCAAATCACAAAGGACCTGAACACTTTCCAAAGATCTAGTCTAGTGGGCATGAAGGAAGTTCTCTCCAAAGCTCTTAAAGATAACAACTATGAAGTTGATTCCTTCTTGAACTCTAACGGCTGCATTGATCAGTTTCTTTATCCCCAAGGTAAGTGTGATATTAAGTTACTCGTTGTTGATTCTAACTTGGGATTATTTGTGGTAGGTCAAGCGGATTTGAGGACAAATCCTTTTCAACTGGGGGGAGATGACGCGATCATGGATGGCTCCAAGGACTCAGGGCATAGAGAAGGGACGGTACATGAAGACATGGACAAGCATGGAGCTAAGGATGCCATATAACCAAAGACTCGTTCCCGGATAATTAATGATGCATTGGAACTGCCTCTCGGACCCATGAACCGCTCTCGGACCAAGGAGTTTACTCAAGAATTTAGGGTTTTACTTTCACAAATCATGACCCAAGAGGACCACTTGAGCTATGAGTATTGTGTCAAAGCTACACCGGTCACGCCCTTTTTCCCTTTTCTTCGTTTTTTTCCATGTGGTTTTCTGAAGAGAGGTTTTTACCGAGGTTTGGGACTCACATGATCTATGTTGCTTGTTGGTTTCAATCCAAGGCCAGACCCATTATCTCATTTTCTCTTAGGAGCAACATTAGTCATTTTATCATGCATTTTGAATTTGAATTTCTTGTCTTTATGTGTCTTGTTATCCGTTGTGCTATGTCCCGAGGTGTGTCTGGAGATCAGCATTCTCTCTCTCTCTTCTCTTCACCTTGCCTCTCCTCTCTTTATAATCTCATCGAACCCTCTATGTATTTTCAATCAATCTTTTAATTCAAATCTCTTTTCTAAAGTTGATTCTTGTTGGAGTAATCCTGACTCTAGAACTTTTGGTGTGTTTATCCAATTGTTCGAATCCAATCTTTGGTGTGTTTATCCATCGATCAACCCCGGTCCTTTGGTGCGTTCATCCAAAGAACCAACCCGATCTCTCGGTGTGTTCATCCGAAGATCAACCCGAATTATTGAAAAGCTATTACGCGGCTCCTCGTGGCGTTAATCGATCCCCTCATCTCCTCTCAAGCCGTTCATTGTCTCCAGATCGAGAATATCTACTCCCGACCCTCCGAATGTCAAATTTGGGGCATGGATCTTCACGAGGATCGCATCAAGTACTTCTCTCTCTCTCTCTCAGTATCCCTTCTTGCCTTGGTGGTTGCTCTTGCTAAGGTGTCTTGTGTTTATGGTTTAGTTGCCTTGTTTCTTCTCTCTCTCTATCCCCTCTTGCCTTGATGATTGTAATCTAGGCTTTTGTTTTCATTTGCTATGTTTTGTCTCCGAAGAACCCTTTTGGTTCTGCCGGCCTTTGGTTCCGGGAGTTCTCATTAACTCGCCGACTTTGCCAACTGTGTAACACCTTGTTTAATTATTAATATCAATTAGATGACAAAAAAAAGAACAAAACTTTCACAATATGGCAAAGTAACCTCTTAGAATCCAAACTTGGTTCTGCGCTAGTGCCTACTTTGTGACCCAGAAGGATAAAGCTTAATGCTTCTTATTTCTTAAGCTCATTCTCTGTTCATCTGACCATTCCAAAAACCAAACTCAAAAATCAGCGTCAATGGTAGCTTCAAAATCTTCTTTCTTCTTCAAATATTCATTCAATATCGTAAGCCTCGCAGCAGACTCAAATGCAAAGTACCCAATCGCTGAGAAACAAGCACTATGAACTACTCTAGGCCCCATACCTCGAGTAAAACCAACCCATCCTTCCTCATTTAGTATCTGTCTCACAGTTCCAGCAACACCACTATACAAAACAGCACCAAGTTTAATCACTGCCTCCACATGAATCTGCACCACCAACCTAGTCTTAACCACATCTAGCAGCGTTGTTATCGAAGCAGATATAGCACCAGCCAATGCATCACAACAAACACTCTGCAAAGGCTCAAGATTCTTGTGCTTTGTTTTCTCCAAAACCGCTGCTTTCAGCTGCTCAAATATCAAATAACTTAACACACCAGCCTGTAAAATCCTCATCAATATAGCAGAGTAACCACTGTAAAGCCCCAAGATTCCATCTTAATATTCATTTGCTGATAAACAAGCGCTATGAACAACTCGAGGTCCCATGCCTCAGATTAAAACCGACCCAACCTTCTTCTTTTAGTATCTGTCTCACTATCCCTGCCACACCACCATACATAGCAATAATATTCACCCAAATAACAAGAATGAAAATGACATGAGATTGAAAGAAAGCATGGCAGTTTATGAAGATGAATCTGAAAGAAATCGAATCTGATTATCAATAAATTGGATAAAGCTAGAATGAAAATGCAACAAAAGTGAACTATTTCCTGAAACAGGGATAAGCTCTCTCTGTTCATCTGACCATACCAAAAACCTAACTCAAGAATCAGCATCAATAGTAGCTTCAGAATCTTCTTTCCTCTTCAAGTATTCATTTAAGATCGTAAGCCTCGCAGTTTCAAACGCAAAGTACCCAATCGCCGAGAAACAAGCGCTATGAACAACTCGAGGCCCCATGCCTCGAGTAAAACCAACCCAACCTTCCTCTTTTAGAATCTGTCTCACCGTCCCAGCCACACCACTATACATAGCAGCACCAATTTTATTCACTGCCTCCACATGAATCTGCGTCATCAACCTAGTCTTAACCACATCAAGCGGGGTAGTTATTGAAGCAGATATAGCACCAGCCAATGCACCACAACAAACACTCTGCAAAGGCTCAAGATTGTTCTGTTTCGTTTTTTCCAAAACCGCAGCTTTCAAGTACTCAAACGATGAATAACTCAACACACCAGCTGGTAAATTCCTCAACAATGTAGCAGAGTAACCAGCATAAAGCCCCAAGATTCCATCTTTCTCAAGAATCTTAAGCAAAACTTGATATGATCTACCACTAGCTCCAGCTTGCATTCTCTGTGTAATAAGCTCTTTAGGAACCATTATAGCTGAAGAGATTATGTTCCCCATAGCACCAGCAGTTGGAGGGATAAGAACTTTAGGAAAGTCCGGGACTTTTGAGAGAACTGACTTACCAAACTCACAAGTACCAAAGTACACGGCGGAGGAAAACGTAGAGCCAACAATCACGGCGGAGACACCACTGTAGAAACCTAACACACCTTTGGATTGAAATGTTTTCACTATAGCGTCAAAGGTGTTACTGTAGACTTGCGATGCGCCTTTCGTTTGAAGTTTTGTTTTGATTGTGTCTAATGGATGGAGACAAACGTATGTGAATGCTCCGGCGATTCCACCGGCTCCGGCACCGATGATGGCACGTTCTATGACTGAGAGTTGTTTCATCAGTGTTTGAGTTCTTGGACTGTTTTTTGTTGCGGGTTTGATCCATTTTAGGAATTCGGGTTTGGGTTTAGAGCCGATTGGATCTGAGATTGATGCAAATGGTGGTTTTTGAGAGAGTTTGCGCAAAGGTTTGATTTTGGGTTTAGGGATTTGGACGGAAGTGAGATCGGAGAAATGAGTGAAGAGGGAATTGAAATCGTTGGTGAGAAGACAGCGATTAGGATTTGGAGATGGGAGGCCGAGAGTTTCGGAGAGTCTAGCTTCCATGGCTGGTTTGGGGGAAGGTGAGAAACGGAGAATCAATCAAAGAGGAGATGATGATAATAATACTTCTTAGAGAAAGAGAAACTGTATGTAGTGTAGTAACGGGAGAATTAAACGACATGAAGTTGAAGACGGAGAACCAAACACAAGATGATGAGAAATACAAACTGAGCATAGTATAAAATTTTTTTTAAAAGAAAAAAAACTAAACATCATGAAGTTTACAACGGAGAACCAAGCAATAGCACAAGAGTATGCCCTGCCTGCGAATTCGGTTTAACCAAACTGAACCAAGACAGTTAGTTCGGTTTTCGGTTCTTTAAGATTTGAAAAATTATACTGAAACTAAACGAAATTAATTACGGTTTGATTCGGTTCAAGTATCAATTAATTAGAAAATTTAGAATTAAATCGAAATTAACCAAAATTCGCATGTATATCAAACACCACTACTGTTGCCGCCGTCGCGGTCTCTATCTCTCACCATTTTTCACCTGCCAATAAGATATTTTTGAAGAAGTTTGCTACAGTTGTAGAAAATTAACTGAAAAAAGTTACACGGAAAAATAGAAGAAGTAGCCTATATATATAAAGTTCACTTCCTTCCCTTCTCATGTTGCCACCTCAGCATCCACATCACCTATCCAATCAATCTTATCAAATTAAATTTCTTAAATTAGCCCAAACACATAAAAAAAATCTGAGTCCACCTTCAAACTAATGGAGGCCTTCTTAATACATCCACGTCATTGCCCAAACACATTTAAATTTTGATACCAACTTTTAGTTCATCTGAGATAACCTTTTTGTTCATCTCAATATACCCACGTCATGGCATGTATTTTCCACAATTTCAACATTGTTGTTAAATCAGAAAACATAAAACAAGCCCACCAAATTTTAAATATCAGAAACCAAGACCCAAGAAAATCCAACCAAAAACAGACTCAATAAAACAACCAAAAAAACAATAACAATCTCTTACGTCTCTCGCTCTTCTTCCACCATCCTCTCTAGCCCCCCCCTCTCACCTCCAAAACCTAAAACTTCTCTTCATGATGGAAGGCCATCAATGTACCGTTACAAATATCAAATTAAGGTAATTCAATACATATACATAGTATTATTGTAGCTAATTAACTCCATTCCCAACTACTCCATTCTTAAATTCTCTCCATTCATACCATCATGAATACTATATATATATATGCATAGAATCTCAATCTCAAATCTCATTCCTCTACTACACTCATCTTTACTCAACAAATTTCTTTAACCATACAACAATGAAATCACCATATGTTACATTCTCTCAACTCAAATCTGGCCGTGGAGTCCAACGTGTCGTTGCTAGGTTACTTCGCTTCTGGGATGCACGCAACATAAAAAAGGGTGGACAACTCATGGGCCTCGATTTGCTCCTCATTGACGAAAAAGTAGTTTACATTTACAGAAATCTAATTATTACACCCTCACGAAATCCCCCACCTTTGAACTAACTATTATCTTCAGTCTACTGTCATGCAAGGTGCAATCACTGTCAACCAACTTCCAACATTCGAACCATCACTGCGTGAAGGAGCTATGTATGTTATCAATGGTTTTGAAGTTACAAGAAACAACCAATGTTTCAAATTGACTGATTTCCACATGTCCATGAGGTTCCTCGAAACCACTACTTTGGTTGATATTGAAGAGTCTTTATGTGAAATCCCAAAAGAGCTATTAAGGTTTCATACTCTCCCTAGGCAACACCAACAAAGAACTCCCTGGTACACAAAAGTCTTACTTTCAGTATATTATTATCACTCTATATTTTAAAGATATTTGAAATTACATAACACCAACATGACTGTAGTGTCATCGGTCAAGTCTGTACAACAAAGGCCTATCGTAACGGAGTTACAGACAAGATGGAAAGGATGATGGTTCATCTATGCCTTCAAAGGTACATACTTCAATTTGTTTAAAAAATCTAATGATTGGTTACCCAATGTAATTTTGACAATATCAATTGAGAAACACATATCTGCATCATTTTCAAGTAAATTACAAAACAAATACTAAACCAGGTTCGATGCATACATACAGTAGTGAGAAAGTTCGCCTTAGTGCATTTGACGATCATGCAACTTCACTGGATAAGATATTTAGCAACAAAGAAGCCGAGTCATGTATCATGCTAGCCACCAACATCAACCCAAAGTTTTTCGGCGGTCCATCATTGCTCTTACCATTTTTTTAACAACTTCCATTGCTGACTAATTTCCCAACTCACAATTTTTACCACATTTGTAACATGTGACCTACACTTAAATGCTACATCTGGGACAAAGTTTTATTTTGATGGAGAAGTGGAAGCAACACGAGCTTTCAAAGAAAGGTAATACCCTTTTTAAAATTCCATTAAAATATCACGTTTACACAAGCTACACCATGTGACTAATATATTTTATCATATATATATATATATATATACATATCTATATATATATAATAGTTTGAAGTCCAATAGCTCGATTGAAAAATATCATGGCGTCCAGAAGATTGAACACGTTTCAAAAGAACAAGTGGATTTATAAAGGAAACACTTCTGCACTCCTCTTTTTTTATTTTCCCTAAAATGCTTATAGGATAGTTGGATAACACTCATCCTAAAAACAAAGTTATTTCTTTCATCTCGTGTTTCTCCATGTTTTGATTCCTTTATTGCTCAAAGGAATTTTTATATTCAAATTAATCCCACTCATACATTTCATAAATTACGTACACATTTACTACTTATGAAAGTTTGGTTAAAACCTGTAAATGATCACTGTCAAACTACCTTCAACTCTTGAGAGGTTCCAAAGAGATGTGTTAGAAGACTTAACGTATATTTGAAAGACCAAGACTTCATAGAGTCAACATCTCTCATTGAAACTATGATTCTTTATTTATTAAATAGCTCCCGAACATTTCCTTACGCTTCTCTCTGCATTTGAAAGCCATTATTTACTTTTCTTTTTTAAACCCCATTATTTACTAACTACTTTTCTCTATAGGTAAGATATGAACTACTAATTATTATTAACAAAAAAATTATTATTATAATGAAGTAGTTTAAAATAAATTCCAAGTAAAAATATACTAATTATTCACAACAAAATATTCATCCTTTTAAGAGATAATAATTTTTCATTAAGCTACTCATAATAACTTTGACGTTACAAAATAAAAAGACCAAACCGTGAAAAGTTGAAATGCACAATTAATACTATTAAATGGATTTGATGTCCTAATATTTGAAATAAATGACTCCATTCATAGTTGATCAAATCCAGCCTTTTAGCACCTCTCCTCAAGTGGAAAACATACCACCATCCCCAAATCTTTGACATCCTCTTCGTTTTCCTAGACTTTCGATGACTGCAAAAGATAAACACATCATGAAAAACACAATTATTGCAGAGGGAAGCAAAAAAGGCAAAGAAAAATGGGCAAAAGGAAAACAGATTGCAATCAAGGACAGAATAGAATTCAAAAAAAATAAGCTCCAATTATGGTAATCCTAATGCCAAAGGGTGTGTCATTAAAATTCCCCATCAGTCACTACCATTTCCTAACCAATTGCATACCTTACAGTTGAAAACAAAAGGCGACCATGGTTGTCTGAAGAATACTTCTCAGATTCACCCATCTTTCCGCCCTTCTCTCATGAATCAATAACCAAACAAAGTAGACATTATGAATCATTACATTCTCTACTATATACAAAATTTTCTGTCTCGAATTTGAATCCGTCACTGAATGTGCAGAATTATGTACCAAAGCTCGCAGTTTACGGCGCACACTCATTTCTGCCAAAAGCAAAAAAAAAACAAAAAAACAAAAGGTACTACTTACACCAATATAATATTAGTAATACCATATTTACTTAGAAACATACAAGTCAAACTGATAAAATTTGTATTATAATAGGCCTCACCCACATAACACAAGCATCACACGGTAGATGTAAGTACCCCTACTCCTTTTATTTATCCCTTTTGACACTCTTATAATATGACCGTCTACATAAAGTTTATCAACATATGCTAAAACTTACAGATACACGGAACAAAGGGAAGTCTAACTCCTATGATATTTTGACATGCCAATTCTGTGATGCGTTGATATGGAAAGCTGAAACAAACAAAACAGATTCTATGATGTAAACAAGGACGGGTAAGATTACCCAAAGTGCGTCCTACACCAACAGAACTAGAGAAGCTATACAAAGAATCACCTGATTTTCGGAGCAATATCCAAATATATAACTCTATGGTAGCATTCACATAAACCGGTGGCAAAGTGGATCATACAGTGACCGGAACACAAGGACCATACACATACAGAATGCATGGCCAAAATTACCACAACATTTGGTCTTTGTTACATGTTGACGGAAAGCCACCATGTTTTCTCCAGCTATACATTTATGATACCACAAATGAAGTCCAAAACCGTATGCAAAAGATGACAAGATCAGGAAAAGGCAAAGCTGTAGATAAATATATAGTTGCTATCCTCATAGTAATGCTGGATACAAAACGACAATCTAGCAAAAGTATTTAGAAGTGCAAGGGATAGATACGAAGATGGAAGTGGGACAGAATTCAATATCAGATTGATCAGCCATAAGAAAAAGGGAAAGCAATACGACTTACCAACTGCAGATGAGATCGCAGGCTTGATAGTTGGAGATTTTACTGAAGCAACTGGAGGACGGGATGTTGTACTGCAGTTTAAGTCCTAAAAATTACAAAGAAACAGTGATCTACATCCTTTATATATGAGCCTACAATACCCGTTACTTTTCCCATATGGCGAATTGGGTTATCATGAAGAAATACCATATCATTCAATAGAAGGAAGCCAAATAAAGAGGTCATATATGACAATGCAAGAATTCTATGCTTATCAGATTCAAATAAGATTGTCTGAAGGTATGACCATAACTAAGGGAGGCAGATTATTACATCGATATATTCACTACAAGAAAATAGGCTATAACTGACGGTCATTCACGTCAGAAATGGCCATTTCCGACGGATTTCCGACAGGAATGACCGTCAGTTATAGGGCGTCGGAAATCAAGAATCCGTTGGAAATCTGTCAGAAATTTCTGACGGATTTCTGACAGGCAGTTTTCCGACGGAATACCGACAAGCATACCCGTCGGGCAAACCGTCGGTATTCTGTCGGAAAACATCCGACGGAATACCGACGGGTTATAGACGGCGGTGTTTCCGACGGACTTCCGACAGGTAAAAACGTCGGAAACACCGTCGGAATCTAACGGGTTAGCGACGACATTGTTTTCCGACGGATTTTCGACAGACATATTTCCGATGGATGTTTTAGACTGATTTCCGACGGATTTCTGACGGATTTCATTTTATTTATTTTAATTATTGTTAATTGTGTTTGAAATAATTAATTAGTTTTATTATTAGAATTGAAATTAAAATTGAAATTAAAATATCTAAATCCAAAAATTGAAATTAAAATTCAAATTAAAATATTCAATACCAAAAACAAAAAAGTTACACGAGAAGCTAGGTCAGGTATATATAGCGATTGCAGATGGTGCACCAGTTTCGTATACATAGGCCCTGGTTGGTAAGGTGATGAGATCGACACGATTAGTATTGGAAATGAACGGAGAAGTGGTGGAACGTACGGGACGCTCTCATCTCATCCGTAAAGTCTTGCATAAGTTTCTTTTGCGCGTCTAGCTGAGATTGCATACTTGCGTTTGTGGCAGCCAATTCATCATAGCGTTGCTCATGATCTCCCTTGATGGTTTCGATCTGATTTTCCAAATCCGCGATCTTTGTCAGGTCTTCTCCATCACAGCAAAACTCGCTTAGCTTGGCCATGAACCACGTCCAGGAGTCGTCATTCTCATTGTCCACAACAGCAAATGCTAGGGGGAAGATTTGAAAGTTAGCATCCTGTCCACTAGCTGTTAGGAGACAGCCTTTGTATTTCACCTGAAGGTGGGTACCATTGATAGTTCGATATTCTCTACCTAAATTCTAAAGTTCCCCGAGTA
>VBRH01002001.1:1915-13311 GCA_014578085.1 Cardamine resedifolia
AAGCCGGTCCTTCAAAGCAAGGAGAAGAGGTGGCTATGGCGGCATCTCATGGGGATGTTGTGAGGAAATCAGATTTGGAGGCTCTCATCCGGTCCATTGCCTCTCGAAAGGAATCCGATACCACTCTCGTTGCTAGTAAACCGAGTAAAACTCTTATTATAGATTCAGGGGCTTCTCACCATATGATTAGTAACTCGAATCTTATTGACAATATAAAACCGGCTATGGGTAATGTGATTATAGCTAATGGTGATAAAGTTCCCGTAAAGGGAATAGGTGATTTGAAACTATTTGACAAGAACTCGAAAGCTTTCTTTATGCCTAGTTTTACCTCTAATTTTTTGTCGATTAAAAAGGCAACTTGTGATCTCAATTGCTATACTATATTTGGTCCTAATAGTGTTTATTTTCAGGATATTGAGACCAGGAAAGTACTTGGAGAAGGAAATTCAAAAGGAGATCTATATGTTCTTGAGAACACATCTAGTTCACCAAGTTCTTCTACTTCATTTTCTTTAAGTTCTTGTCTTGCTATTAGTTTCAATGCAATGTGACATGCTAGATTAGGACATCCTCATTCTCGTGCACTTGAATTGATATTGCCTAATGTCTCTTTTGATCATTCTAGTTGTGAGGCTTGTATTCTTGGTAAACATTGCAAAATTGTATTTCCAAAGTCCTCTACTATCTATGAAAATTGATTTGATATAGTTCATTCGGATGTTTGGACATCGCCATGCTTATCTAGAGATAACAACAAGTATTTTGTGACATTCATAGATGAAAAATCAAAATACACTTGGATTACTTTGCTTCCATCCAAAGATCGTGTGTTTGATGCATTTCTTGACTTTCAAAACTATGTCACTAATCAATTTAATGTTAAAATTAAGGTGCTGAGGTCCGACAATGGGGGAGAATACACAAGCCATAGATTCAAAGAGCACCTAGCAAAACATGAAATTATGCACCAAACAAGTTTTCCTTACACACCACAACAAAATGGAGTGGCGAAAAGGAAGAATCGACACCTCATGGAGGTTGCAAGGTCGATGATGTTCCATGCCAATGTATTAAGAAGATTTTGGGGAGATGCGGTTATGGCCGCATATTACCTCATCAATCGGATTCCAGCCAAAGTCCTAAAGGACTTGTTACCATTTGAGGTACTTAACAAAACCAAACCATCAATTGATCACTTACGGGTATTTGGGTGTGTTTGCTTTGTGTTAGTACCAGGAGAACAAAGGAACAACCTAGATGCAAAGAGCATTAAGTGTATGTTCATAGGCTACTCAACAACTCAAAAGGGGTACAAGTGCTATGATCCCACCAACAACCGCACCTTGGTGTCTCGGGATGTGAAGTTTATTGAGGATCGAGGATATCATGACAAGAAGGATTGAGAGGAAGTAAAAGATCTATCTCACTCACCATCCGATCGAGCCTCAAGCTTGAGATTCTCCTTGATCATCTCGGAAACCAAGCTCCACAAAGACCAAGGGATGCGGAAGGAACAAAGGAAATAGACAGTACTCAGCCATTGGGTAATCAAAATGAGGGCCAAGATCAAAATCAGGACCAAGGACAAGAGAAAACGGTTGATCCAAGACTTCAGTAGACTTCACCAGATTCACAAGACTTCACCAGACTTCATCCAAACTTCACCAGACTTCATCCAAACTTCACCAGACTTCATCAGACTTCATCAGACTTAATCCAGACTTCACCCAAACTTCACCAGACTTCATCCAGACTTGATCAGACTTCACCAAACTTCACTAGACTTTAGTTTTCAGATCGATCGATCTGAGGGTGAATCAATCGATCCAGACCCAAGGCAAGTCATTCACGTTGAGGATGAAGAAGGGGAGACCGAGGATCCACCTCCACCTCTTAGGCGTAGCACAAGACTTAGGCGAGTAAACACATTGATTTATTACAACAATCAAGTCGTAGCTCATCCCATTCAATCAGTATGTTCACTTGACCTTTTACCAACCAATCATCAAGCGTTCCTTGGCAAGATCGAGCTAGAACGGATACCCCAAAGCTATGAGGAGGCCAAGGAAAGAAAGGAATGGTTGGATGCAGTTAGTGACGAAGTTGGAGCTATGAGCCAGAATCACACATGGGATAAAGCGGACCTTCCACCTGGGAAAAGAGCGGTTAACTCTAAGTGGGTCTTCACCATCAATTACTTGAGCAATGGAGATATTGAACGTTACAAAGCTCGCTTGGTGGCAAGGGGATTCACACAAACATATGGAGAGGACTACACCGACATTTTTGCTCCCGTAGCCAAGCTCAACACTGTAAGAGTTGTTCTTTCTTAGGCTACTAATCTCTCTTGGGAGTTGTGGCAGATGGATGTCAAGAATGCATTCATCCAAGGCGAATTGGAGGAAGAAGTCTACATGACCCCTCCATCCGGTCTTGAAGGGTCCATTGCTCCCGGAAAAGTTTTGCGGCTTCGGAAAGCTATCTATGGACTGAAGCAATCACCAAGGGCTTGGTACCACAAGTTGAGTTCGACACTCAAAGATCGAGGTTTTAAGAGATCCGAAGCCGATCACACCTTGTTCACGCTCCAAAGCTCCCAAGGTATCATTGTGGTTTCATCTATGTGGATGATCTTATCATCTCCGGCGATGATAAGGAAGGTATCCAATCAACCAAAACCTACCTTAAATCTATCTTTGATATTAAAGACCTTGGGGAACTAAAGTACTTCCTAGGAATTGAAGTTTGCCATTCTCCGAAATGCTTATTTCTTTCGCAAAGGAAGTACACACTTGATATTTTGGATGAGACAGAAAAACTTGGAGCAAAACCAGCCAAGACTCCACTCCTATATGGCTACAAGGTCAAGCGAAAGGGGGAGTACAAAGAAGAAGAAGAAGATGACAAACAGTATGAAGATCTGGCACAATACCACCGACTTGTAGGTAAGCTAATCTACCTAACCATTACTAGACTTGATATTTGCTTTGCCGTGAATCAGGTTAGTCAACATATGAAAGCCCAAACAAAGTATCATTGGAGCATGGTGGAAAGGATCCTTAGATATCTCAAAGGAAGCCAGTGCCAAGGAATTTGGATGGGAGGAAATGAGAGCACCGAGATAGTGGGATATTGTGATGCAGATTATGTCGGGGATACGTTGGATATGAAGTCAATAACTAGCTATTGCACTTTCATTGGCGGAAACTTGGGAACTTGGAAGTTGAAAAAACAAAAGGTGGTCTCTTGTTCAAGTGCGGAATCGGAGTACCGGGCAATGAGGAAGTTAACTAATGAGCTTACTTGGCTCAAAGCTCTTCACAAAGACTTTGGCATTGAGTCTCCCAACCTCATCACCTTTCATTGCGATAATCAAGCGGTAATACACATTGCATCCAACTCGGTCTCTTCCATGAGAGAAACCAAGCACATCGAAGTAGATTGCCACAAGGTCCGAGAAAAGATTGAAGAAGGCATGATCCTACCATGCTACATACGAAGTGAAGATCAATTGGCGGACATCTTCACTAAGGCTGCAAGTCTTAAAGTTTGCTCTCACATACATAGCAAATTTGAATTTGTAGACCTTTCACGTCCTTGATCATGTCCTCTCATCCGTGAACATCATACTCTTTTTCCCTTAATATAGTTTTATCCCATGTGGTTTTTCTATGCTAAAATTTTTAATGAGGTGATGCTCCATGGGTTTCCAAGCTTAGCCTTTGGAGTCTTTGTGGCTAAGCTTGAGGGGGAGTATTGATCAAGCCTTAATCGGAGAGCAACGGTTTCATGTGAAAAGTCTCCGTGCAAAAATTGGGTCTCCCGAGGTCCGTGCAAAACTCGGGTTTCCCGAGATCCGGTTCCAAAAGGCAAAGAGAAGTGACAACGGGTTTGTGCGAAAGTCGAGCGTGCAAAAGTCGTGTGAAAAGTCTTCGTACAAAAGACGGGCTAAAAACTAGCCGTTGGAACCTTATCCACAAATTTGAATTTGAAATAACCTTATCTCTTTCTTCTGTCTTTATGCTATTCTTTTTCTATAAGAGTTGTAACACATTGTAACCAAAAAGTTAATCTAAGCATTTTACTCTCTTTCTATCTATGAATTTCTCTCTATTCTAACAATTTAAAAACTGAAACACATCTAAGAAAGAAAAATTTCTGATACATATATAATTCTTAAAAGACTTCACTTAACTCGACTTGCTTTCGTTTAGCTTTGGAATTTTCTTGTACTCGTATGTGTTTATGTCCACCTTCTCTTGCATAGCCTGTAGTCCAGTAAACAAAACCCAATCAAGATTGTGTTTCATCAAAAGCTTTTATGTGATCTCATCGTTAAATCAGTAAAGATATTATACCTTGAGCTCATCATCGATTGATGTGTTTTTCATTAGGTTTATAAGCATCAACAGGTCCTGTTCTCGATAGCGCTTTTCTTGTCTCTATAATCTCCCATTACTGATCATCTTTTACCTTTGCTATATCCTTACTGAACTAACCATAACCAAATAAATTATAGGTTCACTGATATTATACCTTAATGATCATCTTTAGTGTGGTTAAGAAAGAACTGACCTACCTTGAAGGAGTTGGCTGAGTCCGAGGGCTCCGAATACTGTGAGAGATATCATCGGAAGTCCATATCTTACAAATGGGTGTCTCCTTCCCCATCTTTTAAATGATGATGATGGCTGCTTTAGAGTTGAAGTACCAGCAGCAGGAGCAGAACCGGAAGGAGAAGACTTTTGAGTTTTTTGACCGGATTCGATTGTTGTCATCTTTGTATAACCACACAACAAATGACTGCAAGAGAAAATCAAAAGGTAAAGACATCCCACAAGTAATTACATATAATATAATTTGTTGCAGTATAAGAAACTGTCATACATTATTATATATAAAAAAAACAGTCCTGCAGAGTATAGATCTAGGAATCCATTAACCAAGCCAATCATTCTCCAGGTAAATCAGGTATGGAAGCGAATCACTGAGAACATAATGCGAAAGCACAATCAAGCTCACATATATAAAAAAAACTATATAGTTTAATTTACCCTATATTCTTGAAACCCAACTTTGCATAATTAAAAGCTTTCGAAATGTTTATTTTTGGGATGTAAACCATGGAGAAAAAGGATCTTGGATATGGAAAAAGCTTCTGAAGTTGAGACCCATTGCATCTACTTTTCTGAAACCAGATATTGGAAAACTCATCATATTTTTGGTTTGATAACTGGTTAAATACGAGTCGTCTCATTGATGTTTGGGGAGCAACAGGACCACTGCAGTTAGGTATTCCCAGAACCGCTACGGTATCAGATGTTTGCGATAATCGGGGCTGGAACATTCGCAGGCGTCGTGACTTTCACAATCAAGATACTCTGCACAGAATCAGTGCTATGCCTCCACCAACTCCAGATGCGGGGCCAGACACTTGGCTATGGCGTTGGGGACATGAGGAATACAAAAATAAATTATCCTCAAAGCGTACTTGTGAACTGATCAGGCAGCCTTCTCCTTATGTGGCATGGCATAGAGTGATTTGGTTCCCCTACCAGGTTCCGAGGTACGCTTTCATCACGTGGCTAGCTATCCAAGACCGTCTCTCTACAAGAGCTAGAACTCGAGGTTGGGGTGACATACATATATGTCTACTATGTGGAGAGCCAAATGAAACTCGTGATCATTTATTCTTTGCATGCCCTTACTCATTCTCTGTTTGGAATTCTTTGTGTGGGAGTCTCATAGGAAGAACGATTACGCCTGACTGGAGTTACACACTCCAATCCCTAGTTCAAAATCGTCGTTCAAAGACAGATAATACCTTGTTGAAACTTGTATTTTAAGCCTCGATCTATCACTTGTGGAGAGAAAGGAATGGGAGACGATACCACTCGAAGCCTCTTTCCTCAGGCCACTTGGTCCGTATGATTGACAAAACTATCCAAAACCGTCTTCTTACTCGCCTGGAAGAGCCACCGATAATGGACAACAAACTCCTCAACCGCTGGCATCAAACTCGACTGACGACGACAAGCTGAAGGACCTTATGAGAATCCTGCTATGCTTTCTCAATTCATTTTGCTATGTTTTTAATGTTTCCACTTTCATTTTGTAAATTAAAAACTCCCGATTTGGTTTAATAAATTTAACATTCAACAAAAAAAAATTATCCATTATATTAACCATTCAAACAAGGAAAATGCATTGCAGCCTTGTATTGCATGTAATACCAAAGACAAATAATATCGGAAAAAAGAAGAGAAGATTGAAGCAGACCGATAAACAAAGTGTTCATTTTGCAAGAGCAGCACCAGACCATAACCCCAATCTTTCAAACCGAAAATCCGAACATCTAACTAAACAAAACCAAATGACCTTCATAAATATTAAATATTCAATTTGAAAAGTATTGTTCAGGTTTTTAATATATTTAATTATTAAAATATAATAAATAATATTAAAACTTTTGCAGTAAGCTAAAAACAAAATTATTCTCTAAAAATCCTTAAACAAATAAATTTATATTTTACTAATAAAATCATAACCATCAACTTAATCTTTGCTAATTAAATTGTTTTCAAATGATTTTAAACAATAAATTTCATTATTTGATAAATACTAGGTTAGGAACCGTCCGATGGACGAGTTTCTAAATTTGAAAAATAATTATATTTAATTAAAATCATTAAATCAAAAATTGGTTATTAATGATATATCTTAAAAAAAATTAGGAAAAATAAATAAATCATATCTCGTTAGAGATATTTATATAAGTTTATTTTTATACATATTAAAACTTATATCATATCCAATAGATTTTGGTTTCATATTTTCGTTTGCATTTCGATCACCGTGTGAGAAATGAAAAAAAGATTATGTGACCGGCGACTATGTTGTCACTGATATTTAGGCGATGCATTGTTCCAGCAAGATCTCCATTATCACTCTACTCTCCTCTGATTCAAATATTATATTGATTCCCAACCTCGGCGAAGTCTTTCGTTATTTATTGTCTCCTAATATTTTTCCCACAACATCATTTAACTCAACATTTCCGTCACTAACTCTCGATTTTTTAGTTTTATCTCATGCTCTATGTCGCTACTTCTTTTATTTTGCGTCTTTGAATTTCATACACCCTCATCTTCAATCTCTAGCAGCAACTCCACCGCCTTCATATCTGAAAATAAATTATATTAAAGCAAAATAATTAAATTACTTAAAGAAATTAATTTAAAGTAATTTCTGACCACCGTATAAGATAAGTTTAGACAAAATACCGGGAACCCAAAAAACTGAATCGAATCCGACCCAAAAATGGGTACAAAAACCAAATCCAAATCGACAAAAACCCGAATGGGTCTTAAACTCCTATATCCGAAGGACCGAATCCGAATCGAATCAAGAACCAAATAGATATCCGGAATATAATTATATACTCTAAAATATTAATTATATTTAAACTTTATATAACTCAATTACCCTACAATTATAACCCCACAACTATCAATTATTTTTAGACCGAAATAACCAAAATATCTAAAATTTCTTACTAATATTTGTGAAAATTTAATCAAAATTTATTCAAATTTAACCTTTTTTTTTTTGCTTTTTATGATATTTCGTGTACCGAAACCTGACTCGAATCCGAATTGAATTGAAGCGAACTAAAATTTTTAAATACATGAATGGATCATATGCCACTAAACCCAAAAAACCCGAAAGGCCTGAACCAAACCTGAATGCCTAGGTCTAATGTGATATATGGAAAAACGGATCTAGTGACTGGTGGCTATGTTCTCACTTATATCTGCGAGACATTATTCTAGCAAGATCTTTGTTGTCCATCTAGTGTCCTCTGATTTAGATCATATCTCGATACCAAACGAATATCATTTCCCTCTCAACATTTACTTGACAAAATTCTTCATCATTCCTTGTCTCCTGACGTTTTCTGACAACCTTCTCTAACTCAACCCTTTCTGTCATCATCTCTCTCATGAAAAAGTTTGGCTTTAAATCTTAATTTAAATAAAATATAATTTATTTTTTTCTCATTATAAATACTTGTGGATCTCGATTTATTTGAGTTTTGTTTTTGCACTTATAACTTATTTGATATTCAGTTTTCTTGCATGCATGAGACATATTTCTAACTAAATATCTAATTTTATAATTTTGTGTAAAAATTTTGATTCTGTAATTTATTTTATTTTATGCAGTTAGTTAATTCTCATTATTTTATGATGATAAATTTATTATATCTATTTAACCATTTGATCCATGAAACTAAATAGATTTATGTATTGATTCAAGCCATTAAATTGGATATATTTATCGGGTTATCCAATCATTTTACTCTATAATTTATTTAATACTTAACCAATTATAATAATGAATTAAATTAGATTATACTCAATCAATTTTTTTCGTTGGAAAAATTAGAACATATGAAAATTTTTATTTGATTCTAAATAAAATGAAAATCTAAAATTCTAAATTTGGAAAAAAAATTAAAATTTTTATTGAAATAATAAGATTGAACACATAAAAAGAATCTAATTTAGTATTTATTAATTATTTTCTTTTTCTGTTAGGATTCCTTTTTTATTAAGAAAATAATTTAGATAAATAGTTAATTAAATACATAATTATTTTAAAAAATATATAATCTAAATATTTAACCTAATTAATTATAGATTTAAATTTATCTAATATAAAAATTTATTTGAGGTTAATTTGAAAACATCTAAATTTGCTTAAAACATGTTCAGACTTTAAAAATAGAAAGTAAAAATTATATATTTGATTAATTATTTATTTATTTTTCATCTTATTCTGTTGGTTTTGTTTTCTGATTAAGAAATTAAATATTTAACATGTGCCATAATCTAAATTTTAGATTCAACTTTTTCGTTTAAATAATTAAAAGTGCGTGAAAAACTTTTATGAAAATATAAATAATATAAAAATCTAAATTTGAAAAAAATCAAATTTTATCGAAATAATTAGATTTAACATTTATTCGAAAATAGAGATAAAAGTATATATTTTATTATTTAATTTTTTCCGTTGATTTTCCTTTTTGATTATGAAAAATAAAATCTAATTGATTTTAAAAATAACACAATTTTTTAAACGTGTCAGAATCTGATCGATCAAATCGACACGTGTCATGATCTTGTTAATTAGAATTTTGATATGTGTATATATTTTATTATTTAATTTTTTTCGTTGATTTTTCTTTTTATTATGGAAAACAAAATCTAATCAATTATGAAAATAAAATAATTTTTACACGTGTCAGAATATGGTCAATCAAAACCGACACATGTCGTGATAATGTTAATTATAATTTTGATACGTGTCGAGCTCTCGTGAGACGCATCAAGATTTATATAATAAGATTCTAAATTCAATTATCCTAAATTAAAATTTGTGAGTAAATGTAATCTTGATTTTCCTAAATTCATATCGGTGATTAAATCAAACACAATCTAAATTAAATTAATACTCGAGATATGCATTAAATATTAAATTTTCAAATTTAAAATTATTGTTCACTTTTTTATTTTATTTAACTATTAATAAAATAATAAATAAAATAGAAACTTTCAGAGTCAGCTAAAAAGAATATTATTCTCTAAAACCCCTAAATGGGCACATCTACTTCACTATGTATATCATTTCATTCCATTCACATCCAAATTTTTTTTTCAAGCTTTTATGTTTTTGTATTTTTTTTTTCATGTTATATATATATATATATATGTATATCTATTTTTCAATATATATATGTTGTGTCTTTGATTTCTGCATAATCATCATATTATTTTTTGGATATTTTATTGTTAATGATTATTAATATTGACTCATGTTCGTGTACAACTATATGGAATAGAGTCAATGGACCATGTTGGTGGTGGTGTAAGGATGCTCTTTCTATCTAAACATATGTGTAACATGTAATCTATATTTTTTTGTTCTTTCATTTTTTAATAAATGATGATCGATGATGAAATTTATTATGGTGGTGATGTTATGTTGCTTTCCTCAAGAGTCAAGCTTAAGGTATGTGTAACATGTAACCGTAACTTTGTTCTTTGAGCTACTTTTTTTAGTTTAAAGTGATCCAAGTATAACATGTACGGTTCGATGAAACTCAAAGGCTATGCAAAAACATCTATTTTTGATTATCCCCTTCGGTGGATTCCTTGTGTCACATCCATCCCCCATGTCTTATTTGCAACTCATAGAAGCTTGTTCTCGGCCATCATTCATCACCATTCACCACCACTCCAATGGTCGGATCATTCTATTGGTTGCAATCGTTTTCAAAAATGGTCAATGAAAATTGAAATGATTCAAACTAGCAATAAAATTTACCGTCGTGAGAATTGTTATTCCAAATGATGTAGAGATATAGATGACTAATATATATACATCAATCAATCAGCCTTTATTCAGATATATGTTGGCGAACATAAACCCAACCAATAAAAGCCCAGCCCAAACCAGATTATTGTTTTATAAATACGTTTTTCCTGATAACAAAAAGAGTAGTTTAAAACTTATTGCTGCTCCCAACTCTTCCCGGAAACTAAACCCTCGCTGTTTTCATCTTCTCCATGGCCAGTTCTAGTGAGAAATCGGCCGCCGAAGCTAATTTATTGGGTAAGCGAAATCTGGAAGATGACTTGGAGACCAAACCGATTCTATTTCCTTATGACTTGGAGAAGCATAAGGAAAACTCCGAGGAGAAGGTAACGTAAGATTCTATATTGAATTCTCTTTTTTCTTTGAGAACAATTTTCCTTAACACTGTGCTCTAATGGCTACTCGTAACAGGAGACAACGAAAGGATTTGATGATACTCTCTTGTTGGAGACAAAGTCTGATCAGGCTTATTTAATCTCAGTGAAGGTATAATAATTTTTTGAAAAATCTACTGTTTGTTATTAGATAGATATGTTGCATATATTGTCCTTAATTGGCTGTTATATTCAGGAAGCTAACATAAGAATAAAAAAGACGCTCTTTGTAAGCGATCTCTCTTGCGACACTGAAATATCAGATATGTAAATAGCATATCTTTAATTTCCTCTTTCGTTCCTTTTTGGACAAAGTTTTTCATGACTAATTAATATTTTATCCTCCATTTTTACAGCATCGATTTCTTCAAAGATGTTGGAGAAGTTGTTCATGTTCGACTTATTGTAAACCACAAGGGCAAGCATGTGGGCTATGACTTCGTTGAGTTTGCTTCTGCTATCTAAGCAAAGAAGGTGAGAGTAGTTATAGTAATGCTGAAAAGTATTTTAGTATTCGTTTAAAAAGTCGTGTATACTTATGATGAAAATTATACAAGTAGTTAATTTAAAAGTATGATT